>RCUC01143544.1:0-49142 GCA_003697995.1 Taxidea taxus jeffersonii | reverse complement strand
TCATGATTTTATTTATTTGGGTCCTTTCTCTTTTCTTTTGGATAAGTCTGGCCAGGGGTTTATCAATCTTATTAATTCTTTCAAAGAACCAGCTCCTAGTTTCATTGATTTGTTCTATTGTTTTTTTGGTTTCTATTTCATTGATTTCTGCTTTGATCTTTATTATTTCTCTTCTCCTGCTGGGTTTAGGCTTTCTTTGTTGTTCTTTCTCGAGCTCCTTTAAGTGTAGGGTTAGGTTGTGTATTTGAGACCTTTCCTGTTTCTTGAGATAGGCTTGTATCGCTATATATTTTCCTCTCAGGACTGCCTTTGCTGTGTCCCACAGATTTTGGACCGTTGTGTTTTCATTATCATTTGTTTCCATGGTTTTTTTCAATTCTTCTTTAATTTCCTGGTTGACCCATTCATTTTTTAGAAGGATGCTGTTGAGTCTCCATGTATTTGTGCTCTTTCCAAATTTCCTCTTGTGATTGAGTTCTAGCTTCAGAGCATTGTGCTCTGAAAATATGCAGGGAATGATCCCAACCTTTTGATACCGGTTGAGACCTGATTTATGACCCAGGATGTGATCTGTTCTGGAGAATGTTCCATGGGCACTAGAGAAGAATGTGTATTCTGTTGTTTTGGGATGGAATGTTCTGAATATATCTGTGATGTCCATCTGCTCCAGTGTGTCATTTAAGACCTTTATTTCCTTGTTGATCTTTTGCTTGGATGATCTGTCCATTTCAGTGATGGGTGTGTTAAAGTCTCCTACTATTATTGTATTCTTGTCAATGTGTTTCTTTGATTTTGTTATTAATTGGCTTATACAGTTGGCTGCTCCCATGTTAGGGGCATAGATATTTGAAATTGTTAGATCTTCTTGTTGGACAGACCCTTTGAGTATGATGTAGTGTCCTTCCTCATCTCTTATTATAGTCTTTGGCTTAAAATCTAATTGATCTGATATAACGATTGCCACCCCAGCTTTCTTCTGGTGTCCATTAGCATGGTAAATTGTTTTCCACCCCCTCACTTTCAATCTGGAGGTGTCTTCAGGTCTAAAATGAGTTTCTTGTAGGCAGCATATGGATGGGTTTTGTTTTTTTATACATTCTGAAACCCTGTGTCTTTTGATTGGGGCATTTAGCCCATTTACATTCAGGGTAACTATTGAGAGATATGAATTTAGTGCCATTGTATTGCCTGTAAGGTGATTGTTACTGTATATTGTCTCTGTTCCTTTCTGATAATACTTTTAGGGTCTTTCTTTGCTTAGAGAACCCCTTTCAATATTTCCTGTAGAGCTGGCTTGGTGTTTACAAATTCTTTCAGTTTTTGTTTGTCCTGGAAGCTTTTTATCTCTCCTTCTATTTTCAATGATAACCTAGCTGGATAAAGTATTCTTGGCTGCGTGTTTTTCTCATTTAGTGCTCTGAATATATCATGCCAGTTCTTTCTGGCCTGCCAGGTCTCTGTGGATAAATCTGCTGCCAATCTAATATTTTTACCATTGTATGCTACAGACTTCTTGTCCCGTGCTGCTTTCAGGATTTTCTCTTTGTCAGTAAAACTTGTAAATTTTACTATTAGATCACGGGGTGTGGACCTATTCCTATTGATTTTGAGGGCTATTCTCTGCACCTCCTGGATTTTGAGGCTTGTTCCCTTTGCTATATTAGGGAAATTCTCTACAATAATTCTCTACAATATACCTTCTACTTCTTCTGGAATCCCAATTATTCTAATGTCGTTTCGTCTTATGGTATCACTTATCTCTCGAATTCTCCCCTCGTGGTCCAGTAGTTGTTTGTCTGTCTTTTGCTCAGCTTCTTTATTCTCTGTCATTTGGTCTTCTATATCACTAATTCTTTCTTCTGCCTCATTTATCCTAGCAGTAAGAGCCTCCATTTTTGATTGCACCTCATTAATAGCTTTTTTTGTTTCAACTTGATTAGATTTTCATTCTTTTATTTCTCCAGAAAGGGCTTTTATTTCTCCTGACAGTGTTTCTCTAATATCTTCCATGCCTTTTTCGAGCCCGGCTAGAACCTTGAGAATCGTCGTCCTGAATTCCAGATCTGACATATTACCAATTACTGATTAGGTCCCTAGCCTTCGGTACTGCCTCCTGTTCTTTTTTTTTGTGGTGAGTATTTCCGCCTTGTCATTTTGTCCAGATAAGAATCCGCTGTTCTTGTTAAGTGAACTTGGTCTTCGCTGGACTTCTTGTTGATCTTCTGGGGGAGGGGCCTGTTGTAGTGATTTTCAGGTGTCTCTGCCCCAGGCGGAATTGCACAGCCCTTACCAGGGGCCGGGCTCTCAGGTTTGCTTTCAGGAGCTTTTGTCCCCTAAACGCTTTCCATAGAGTTCTGGAGGACGGGAATGAAAATGGCGGCCTCCCAATCTCCAGCCCGGAGGAGCCGAGAGCTCAGGGCGCCAGTCTTCAGTGCGCCTTCAGAGAAAAGCGTTTAATCCCTCCCGTCTCCCCTGCCTCCGGCCACGCTTGGAGAAAATCGTGCGTAATCAGTCCCGTCTCACTGGCTTCTGGCTGTGCTACGAGGTCACCCAGCCTGTGACCAAGTGTCTGTCTCTGGCAGAGTCCCACCTGGAGTCTCTGAACCCCGTAGATCCCTGAGCTCTTCCAGGTCAGAGTCTCCCCGGATCTTGTGGGGACCCCTCACACAGAGCACTGGCCCGTGTCACAGACCACGGCTCTAGGAAACCCCGAGTTGAGAGCTCATTCCTCGGCTCTGTCTCTGTAGCCGGCTTCCCCACTCTAATACCTGTGAGTTCTGTGACACTCAGACACCCCCGATCCTTCTGTGACCCTGTGGGACCTGAGTCCACGCTGTCCCTGTGAGGTCTTCACCCCAGTTTAACCTCTGGAGTGATGTCCCTCTGTGGAGCAGACTTTTAAAAGTCCTGATTTTGTGCTCCGTTGTTTCGCCGCTTGCCGGGATCCGGCTCCTCCCCCCGGGGTCTATCTTTCCATCGCGTTGGATTCACTTCTCCGCTGGTCCTACCTTTTAGAAAGTGGTCGATTTTCTGTTTCTAGAATTGTTGTTCTTCTCTTCGATCTCCTGTTGGATTCGTAGGTGTTCGGAATGGTTTGATAGGCTATCTAGCTGATCTCCTGCTGCCTGATGTCGTCTCAGCCTGCTACTTCTCTGCCATCTTCTAACAGATTCCTAGGACGTCTATATTTTAGACAGTAAATATAATACATTTTTTGAAAGACTTTATTTATTTATTTCTCAGAGAGACAAAGAGAGAGAGCACAAGCAGGAGGAGCAGAAGGCAGAGGGAGAAGTAGACCTCCCACTGAGCAAGGAGTCTGATGCAGGACTCAAGCCTAGAACTCTGGGATCATGACCTGAACTGAAGGCAGACACTTAACCAACTGAGCCACTCAGGCATCCCCATAATACATTTTTAAACTAATGTGCACATAATAGATCATTTTGAGTCTAGATAATGGCCCAGCTCTCCTTTCATATAATTGAGATGCTATCTCCAGATCTGTGCTCAAACTCTCTTACATAGTTTATATGCACTAGAATACTTACACTGCCCCTCTGAACCATTCATCCATCGATCACACTAAAAATTATTTTTCCATTGTCTCATCCACTAGACTACAAGCTTAAGTTTACCACTATATCATACTGACTAGAAAAGACCTCAGCCTCTTTGGTTCAATAGAGATTGATTGTATAAGTATTTAGCTTGCTATGGGGTTTGGAGATCCTGGGGCTCCTGCTTCTTACAGTGTAATAATCTTGAACACTCTTTTCTTAGCACAAAATGTCAGAACATCCAAAGAGGAGGTCACCACCAAGGTGGGAGAAGAGAAAAAAGCACTTGGAAGAAGCTACAGAGCAAGATGGTAGATGCAAAATTTAGGAAACTTCAAATTTAAGACTAGTTGAAAGGGAAAATACAATTTCTTCTTTCTGCAGCCAATAAAAAAGTAGATAACTGAAGGAGGAAAAGAAGAAGTAAAACATCAAAGGTGAGCTTCAGAAAAATGAATTTTATTCAAGAAAACGGTCTGGATTATTGTGAAATGCATTACTGACCTACTTTCTCTAACCCAGATATTACAAAGCTGGTGTGAGTCCATTACTGGCACCCCTACATCTCCAAATGTTGTCATGGCTCTCCCTGATGCCTCTGAGGTCTTCACTGGTGCAGTGGTAGGATCAGCACAGAATATATCTGAAAAGTGGGAAGGTCTCCCAGAATTACAGAACTACGTGAGTGATAGCATTTAGAGAATAAAGTGTAAGGGGGTATGTCCTTAGTTTACAGCACTGAAGTATCATAATCCACTATGCCAAATTCCAAGAAAGCATATGACTAACAGAGGGATTAAAATATTGACCATAGATGTTCTACAAACTGAACTATTCTTCACTTGCATTTTTCAGTCCTCTAAGTATAAAATGATCTTTTTTTTTCTCCAAAACTTTGACAAATATCAGACCTAGCATGCAGTTTAAGTCATATTTGCTTTGGTGAAACTTAAGGCCTTTTAATTCAATGTGGGTCTTTGAATTCAATTTGGGGTTTTGGACTCCTGAAAGAGGAAAGATTTGAAAAACCTTTTTTAAATTTTTTTTTTAAGATTTTATTTATTTATCCGACAGACAGAGATCACAAGTAGGCAGAGAGGCAGAGAGAGAGAGGAGGAAGCAGGCTGTCCGCAGAGCAGAAAGCCCGATGTGGGGCTCGATCCCAGGACGCTGGGATCACAACCCGAGCCAAAGGCAGAGGCTTTAACCCACTGAGCCACCCAGGCGCCCCTTGAAAAACCTTTGTTAAAAAGAGCTTCTTTCAGACAGAACTCTTCAAGGGAACTTTTACAGGTTTCTCATTAAATCTTCAATTTTATATGACTATATCTGATTTTTAGTAAGAAAAAACACGAGATTTTGGCTTACAATATTTTATCATGATTAATCCTGTGTAGCACAAGGACTATTGGAACAGTTTGTACTTTTAAACATTTAACATTATCCTTAGGTTTTGAAGTGTGACCATGCTCTCCCCAACGACTGAATACAGTAAATTGAATAATTTGGAAAGCAACTGAAATAGGTTATATGCTCAAAAATGTATTGTAAAATGTTCAAAATGGTTATCTGCAATTTCTATTCACCTGTATAAAGAATACATCCATTTTCATGTATTCACAAGTAGAAGCACATATCCTGACATATCTTGGTGTTCATATTTCAGGAAAACACAAAGAAACATACTCGAGCTCTTTTTATTCTTCCATTGGTCTTATTTTCACGTCTCTAAAGTACCTTTCAAACTGTTACCTGTGGATTTATAAAGTGGTAAACATTCAACCATAAAAGGTTGAATTGAAAAAGCTGTTTTAGCAGATGCTAGCAGTGCCCTGTCATAACCATCGGCCCTCACTTGCTAGGATATGTCAAATGCTTCCTTCTGTCATCTGTGACTCTCTACCAGAGTGATTTCCCTGCATAGAGGAGCAAGCTCCGCTCACTCGTGGGTCATACTGAGAGTGCTGGTAGGCAGGATAGCTGCTTGACACTCCTGGGAGCAGCCCACAGACAAGGACGAGTAGGAATCTGTCAAACAAATACACCATCTTCCTTACTCTTTAGTTGAGATTTCTCTGAGAAATGGTCTATGCTGTCTCCCAGAAGGACCCCCTCAGGATTGCACCTGTTGACTATCTGCTTATGAACTCCAAACAGGCTTTCTTTCTCTGTCTTACTATCCCATCCCCCTACTGGTGTTTCCTGGAATAAATTCCTGAATAAACATTTTGTCTGGGGAAGAACCACAGCTCTTAAGAAAATGCAATCTTGGGGCGCCTGGGTGGCTCAGTCATTAAGTGTCTGCCCAGGTCATGATCCCAGGGTCCTGGGATTGAGCCCCGCATTGGGCTCCCTGCTCCACAGGAAGCCTACTTCTCCCTCTCCCTCTGCTGCTCCTCCTGCTTGTGTTCCCTCTCTCGCTGTGTCTCTCTCTGTCGAATAAATAAATAAAATCTTTACAAAAAAAAGAAAATGCAATCTTAAAAAATAAAGAACCTGGTGAACACAGATAAGAGAAATGTGGAAAGGAATAACCAAATGGAAATGGTCAGATTGAAATATAATACAAATGAAAGAGTAGGGGGGAAAAAAGAAGAGAAAATAATAAATGTAAGAAGAGAAAAAAGTATCATAAAAGCAAACAGAATGGCAGATTAAAACAAAAAAAGCAAAAGAGAGAATAAAAGCTAGGAAGAAAGGAAGAAAGAAAGAAGCAGAAAAACAGGTTAGTCTCTAATTCATTCCACCTCTCCTTTTCTTAGCTTGTTATCCTGGCCTGGAAATCAGGTGATCTAGCTCCTACAGTTCCTAAGTGGCTGAGAGAGAAAGTAAGAATAGCTCGTGTTCATGGTAGCTTTTGGGGAGCCTAAGAACAAGCATCAGGTATGAAACAGAGCACAAGCATCAAACCAGAAATGTGTGTTTAACATATAGGTCAAATAAAGAAGTAATAATGAGGAGTCAATGCAGAAAGAGCCAAGGAAGATGAACATAAGGGGCATTAAACCAGCATAACTGCATGAACAGAATAGCCTAAGTGAATCCCAGAATTGGTTAAAAAAGCCTCACTGGGCTTTAACTCCCTTGGGGAAGAACTATGTCCCTTGTTACTCCAAGACACTGGACATTTATTTCCCTCACTCTTGGGTAAATAGTTAGGAGTAGAATTTCAGAGTCTTTCAGAGTAGATGCTTCCCTTTATAAGCAACTACCAATGAGTTTTCCAAAATGGTTATACTATTTTACACACCAACCAGCAATGTCTGAGAGTTCCAGTTGCTCCACATCTGTACCAACATTTGGTGTTGTCAGTCTTTTAATTTTAGTTATGATTTTGGGTGTAAAGTGATATTTTGCAGTATAAATGTTAAAGATAACATTTGCATGTTAAGAACATTTTCATGTGTTTGTGAACTACTTATATATCTTCTTTTATGAAGTGTTTATTTGAAATTTTGCTTCTTCTTCTTTACTATTTTCCTCTTCCCTTTGGCAAGGAGACATGAGTTCTGTGATAATGAA
This sequence comes from Taxidea taxus jeffersonii, assembly GCA_003697995.1. Classification (NCBI taxonomy): domain Eukaryota; kingdom Metazoa; phylum Chordata; class Mammalia; order Carnivora; family Mustelidae; genus Taxidea; species Taxidea taxus. The sequence goes on along the minus strand of RCUC01143544.1, from coordinate 42,060 downwards.
ACAAATCTTTTTGAGTATATACCCCAAGAAATATTATTTTCAAAGGTAATCACATTGTGCAAAAAGTGAGTTTTTCATTTAAGTTAATGTGAAACAATTTTCAATGCAAAATAGGTTTGTTGCAAATGCACAGTGTATTTAAAGTTTTTAAAGATAGTGTAATATATGTATTGTTACTATCAGAGAAATAAAATTTTGAGTAATTTTTAGATTCCCAGGGGCCTAATCCAAATAGTAGCTTTCATTTCTCAAATCTGAAAAGCTAAATAAGATTTGTTATTAACTATTTCTCAAGTTTAAGAGATAGATCCATTACCCATCCTCAAGTGCCAGAGGGTCTCTTAAACATGTGTTGTTTCTTCCTTTTTTTAAAAGATTTTATTTATTTATTTGACAGAGAGAGAGAGAGCACAAGTAGGCAGAGCGGCAGGCAGAGGGAGAGGGAGAAGCAGGCTCCCCACTGACAGGGAGCCCAATGCGGGACTCTATCCCAGGATCCTGGGATCATGACCTGAGCCGAAGGCAGTTGCTTAGGCAACTGAGCCACTCTGGTGCCCACATGTTTTGTTTCTTATTTTATTTAATAAATAACAAACAAATAAGCTAACTCTTTACCATACTAGCGGCATTAAAAAAGGTACTTTAGCTATTTCATTTATATTGTATGGTCCCTAAACATTAGATATTGTGGGAATACTAGGATAAGAACTGTTATATAAAGTATACTCCAGATAGAGTGGAATGTCAGCTTTACAAAAAGTGAGTTTTTTAATAGCTTCCCCAAAATATACCATAATATAAAAATCACAAGAATAGATTTTTTAACTATTCACAGTTATGGATGTCAACTAGGCTTACTGTGGTGATTTCACAATATATACAAATATCAAACCATTATATTATGCATCTGAAACTAATAAAATGCTATGTGTCAATTATACTCTTTTTAAAAATGTTCAAATAATAAATCAAGTGAGTAAAAAAATTCCAATATGATTATAGAACTACATTTGCTAAAAATACTATTTGGTTGGTAATAAACAGTATTTTTTTCTGGAAATTAAGAGCAAAAGATTCTATCACTACTACCTTTTCGTGATCTCAGAACAAATAATTATCTTGTGACCTTAGCCCTATTTCATAGTCAAGACCTCAGACTACATTAAGGAACAGCGGCTTCAGAATTAGAAAGGTAGGGTTCATTTGTCAGTGATAGTTAATGACATGTCTTCAAGCATTGCAAAGCACAATGCTGTTTTACTTCCTATGTGTTTCCGTGGGGTATTTGAGGAACACTATGAAGACAGTGGAGGTGACCAATGCCCTCTCATGCCACTGCATTTGAGAAATATCAGTGCATTCAAACACCCCAATTTATCTCTGATGCTCATATAGTAGTTAAGAAAATAACTGCATTGTGTGAAATAAGCTGGTTGTCATGGACAGGGATCACACTGATGATTTAATTAGTGATAGTTGCCCTGAAGGGGTTTCTCATGCTTTCTTGTACGATCTAAGAGGTTTGGGGCTGTTTGTTTGTATTTTGTTTGCATGTCGATACAATAGTATGTTCCCTAGAGCATAGGGAACTTTTATTTGTTTGTAGTAGCAGAATGAAGGAATGAATGAAGAAGAATAGTCTTACACATGACAAACTTACAGAACCAAGATTTCAATAGTACCAAGATCCAATCTACAGATTCTCATATGAATAATTAGAATGTCTTTCCACATGACAAGCATCATCAACTTTTCAAACAGAATTAAATATGAGTCTCTGAGGTCATTCCTCACTCTCCATCCAATGACCATAACCACTACCTATAAGATTCTCATCTACAACAAATAATAAGAGAAAACACATCTAACAATGACTTGTGGGTCAATAGGGCTTCAACTCTTCATCGTTGGAGTTGGACAATAATTTTTTTAAGGCTCTGTCAAAGTTTAATATACACATAATTGAAACAGTAAAAGAAAAAAGAAAATTTAATTTTCCGATTCTGAACACGTTTTGTTGCAGAGCGGAGAAATTACAACTATTGTTCCGTTATTTAGTGTGTTATTGCAACATTATATAACACAGAACATTTATTGTTATAGAAAGTGCTTTTCACTTTAAAGGCCCAAGTCATAAAAAGTTGTGCACTGGTTGTTATCATTTACCTTTTCCTTAGGTACATTACTTTTCATTCACTTTCATTAGTGCTCTGCTCCCTAGCGTGCAAGTAACTTTATGTCTACTTGCCAAAACTCAGCTGGGGAGAAAAAAGGAGTTATTCGTGCTTCAGTTCTTTAAGATGGAACAAAGCATTTTGCAAGAGATGGTAGTTGTAAAAGAGTCAGACAGAGGAGCATATAAAGTGCGGCTAGCAAGCATAGCATTGCTCTCCCTGAGCTGCAAGACTTAATAGGCTTCGAGCAATTAATAGATGTTATAAGAGTTTTATGTGATCTTAATTTTGCAGAGTGCCCTCCCAATGATGCCTCTAAAATGCTTGGTTAATCTTTTCTCACAAAGCTTGATGTTTGCTCTTAGTACAAGGTAGCTTTTTGGTTATTGTTGTTCCTGAGAAAGGGAAAAATTATTTGAGGTAGCTATCTGGAATTACTTGCCTAGAACTTGAAGACTGAATCAATCTACTTATCTTTTCTGTTTGCTGAAGTGTCATTTTCAGATGATCTGATGTCTGCTTCCTGCTACGGTTTAGGGCAATGAGTTAATGTCAGGAATACATAGAAACTATACACTTTCAAAATATTAGATTTGGGGAGGAGGCAGTAAAGCTTGCACTTTACTTACTATCTGGGATAATTCACTTGGAAAACTATAGTATAAAAGGACAAAAATGGTAGAATACCTGGAGAATAACATCCAGTTGACCCAATGATTTTCTTGGGTTTTCCCCCAGAGTTTATGAAGAGAGCAAATGCAAAAGGTCATTCAAGTTGCAACTTTCCAAGTGGAGCCACTGGTTGTTGAGTATCAGCAGAATGTTAGAGAATACTTTTGCCAACAATTTACATCTAGAGAGCTGAGATCATTTAAAAACAATCAGTGGACAATTGGGGAAAAAAAAACAATGAAAAATACTGAAAATGATTTACCATCACACACACACACACACACACACACACACACACACACACAATCATGAGGAGAAGGAGACCCAGACTCCCCGGCAAGATGGAGGAAGAACTCAACTCCTCTAGGCTCTCTACTTGTAATCCACCCGGTGATGGCACAGGGGTGAGGGTGGTATTTTGCTGAATCTGGGAAATTAATGTAAAATCTCTGAGAAGCCTCTGGAGGAGTAGAATGGCTTAGGTCACAGTGTTGAGGACTAATTGGGGGATAAGGCTTGGGATATAAAAGACTTTATTTCTGTTCTTTTCAGACCCCTCACAGAGGGCCTACTTTCAGAATCGGCTCTGGGATATGCAAGCTGAGCTGAATGTCCTCCCTCAGAAACCTTCACTCACTCTAACTTCCACTTTGACTCTGATTCTGGAGACCATGGGGATTTTATTTGGAGGGAAGGCAAGAAAAAGCCTTTTTAAGATATGAAAATATTTCTACTATAAATATGACAATATAAACATATAAATAATACAATATAGGCACTGAGAAGATAGGGAATGAAGTCTCCTGTATCTTTCCATCATATAGTAGATACTCAATCATACTTATTCTATTATCAAAATTAGGCTGAGTTCAGGAAAGTCTTCCCTGAGAAAATGACACTAGATGCATGTGTTTTGAAAAAAACAGGTGGAAATTCGACTGATTAAATAAGTAGAAGTCATTCCAGGCACAGGAAACAAGGGGTATAAAGGCAAATGCATGGCACAGAATACTTCTGAAAGTATGTCTGTCTGTGTAGCTGGAGAAAGCATGCTGAATGTATATATTTGGAGTGGGATTGTGATCGAAGACTTTATGGGACACATCATGAAGCAAAGCTAAGGAACTTAGACATTTTCCTGAGGACCATTAAAGTGCTACAAGCAGGAGAGTTTAGTGTCAGCTGTAATAATAGAAAGTTGGCTCAAGCTGTGGTGTGGGAGCTGATACAGCGAGGGAATGATGCTCAAACAAGGAGTAGGGGGTGTAAGAGGTAATTCAGATGAAAAGTGAGGAGAGCTGAGATGAGTTTCTAGAAAGAAAATGGATAGAGTTCATTTTATTAAGTTTATAGAATTTGCAGAATTTTGCAACTAATAGGATATGGTGCTGATAAAAAAGAAAGAGTTGGCTACGTCTTATTTGGTTATTTTCAGCATAAGCTCACTCATTATTCCACAGGATAGCCAATCTATTTCTGAAAGTGTTTATAGGAAGTTGAAATCTGCCTCTCTGCAACTTGATCTTCATTTTTCCTGCTGGAACTGTAAAAAAAATAAATCGATCTCCCACATGCCAGTCTTTCTGATATTTAAATACAGCTATATTTTCATCCCTACATCTTGATTTTTTTCTAGATTTTTTTCTAAAATGAACACAGTTCTTTATTTCTTAAATGGTATGATATCTAGACATCTCTCCATCTTAGCCACTCATTTCTAAACATACTCAGGTGTAAATACATTTATTAAAACAAAAAGTTTTACTTACTTAGAGAGTGCAAGCAAGGCGCAGGCACAGGGGGAGAGGGGGAGAGAGAATCTCAAGCAGACTCTCTGCTGAGCATGGAGTGTGATGTGGGGCTCCATCCCAGGACCCTGAGATCATCACCTGAGCTGAAATCAAGAGTGCATGCTTAATCAACTGAGCCTGCCCCAGGCACCCCTACTTGTGTGTAAATACTTTTAAAATGTAGGGGCCCACATCATTCCAGATGTGGGCTAGCCAGCGTAGAGCCGAGAAGCAGCAGTTCCTTTGTTCTGAATGCTATACCTCTACTAGCAGAGCCTGAGCTTCCATTATCTTCTTTCATCCTTACTCAGTTCTTTGTTCCCTTTGATCGCTCATTCCTTCTTCCCTTCTTTCCATTATTTTTGTCAGTTATATCACACAAAGTTAGTGTTGAGTTTTCAGTAGTCTAAATCCTGAAAGTACATTGCATTAAAGAGTTCTCCTCTAATTTATATTTAGGTAGCTATATTATTTTAACCTAATGCAAAAAATTGATGACAGTGCAATCTCAGCATATTGATGGAATTGATAATTATGATTTGAGTTCTAATTCTTTCATTTACCATATCAGTTATTCCCCATGCTATCCACTCCATTTATAAAACATCTGCTTATTTCCAAATAGATAATAGTCTTCTGAATTGTCATGACCCTTAATTCCTCTCTTCTGGAACTAATCACTTGATGCCTTGTGTTACAGTTATTTAGTGATAGGACTTGTCTTTCATAAATGAAAAGTTCCTCATACCATGCTCTCTGCTGATTTACTTTTTTTTATTCTTTTTATGGCCTAGAACATAATAAATAAGTACTTAAGCAAACAAATGAGTGGATAAATTTAAAGTAGCAAGAAAATTATCACCATTTTCTTCAAGTATCCCTTTTTTCTGTTTCCACAATCAACTCTATTCCATCCATTGTAGATTGAAAATCTTCTTGTCTGATAGAGCATTTCAAAAGGAAAATTCCAATTGAGTATCTGATTTCCAGCTTTCATTTATAAACATTATCTCATCTGCCACAAGTGATAAAGCTGAACTTTCCCTTATTCTATCTGAACATACATTTTTAAGTCTTGTGCCTATCCTTGATTATTCCGTTTCCTTTCTCTCTGATGCATGCCCTTTGCAAATGCAACTGGGCCTCTTCCTGTCTGGCCATATTGGTTTTTGGTGCTCCTTATTTCCTCAATGGAATAATATTTGATTATTTGTAGAAACTTATTTTTAAGGCCTATCAGCCTTCTTCCCTTTGAATATATATACATTTTTCAATTTCTTGATATATGAAACTAGTATCATCCCTTCCATGGCAATCAGACATTCTTTTATGCTACTGCTATCACCTCCAAGATCTTCACATTTTGCCAACTAGAACTTCCTCATTGCTCAAAATTAAGAATAATAATTATTAGTTATTTTATCAATCATCTGAAAGATAAACTCTGTATCAAGAAAAGCTGATAATCATATATAGATATAGATATACCTATATTTATACCGAGAACCATAGTATATATTTTTTAATGTCAAAGCTAGTATCATACACAGTTGGTAAATACTAAAACTAATCTTCCTACAGGTAGAAATAAAATGAAGATATTCTTCATCACTGATACTATTTATCATTCTTAAGCTTTTTGACAATGCTATGAAAAAATGGAAAAAGATAAAAATAGGGCTGGAGGATAAGCACAATCAATTATAGATGATTTGACTAATTTATCTGGAAAACCTGAGACAAGTAAGTGAAAAGACATATAAATGCAGCTAGGAACGGATAATACACAGAGATCGATCATTTTTATTTCTCCTTCACTTCTGAAGATTGATTTCGCTAAATATTATTTTCACTAAATATAGAATTCTAGCTGGAAAGTTTTTTTCTTTCAACACTTTATTGATTCTTTTCTTGCTTGCTTAGTTTCTGAAGAAAATTCCTCTGAAATTCTTACCCTTGCTTCTTTGTAGATAAGGTGATTTTCCTTCTCTAGCTTCTTTCAGGATTTTCTCTTTGTCTTTGGTTCTGCAATTTGAATATGCTAGGCTTAGGTATAGATTTTGTTTCGTACTTACCATGCTTAAGGCTTTCTGAATTTCATGGATCTCTGGTTTGGAGTCTGTCATTTACTTTTAGAATGTTCTCAGCCATTATTTCACATATTCTTCTGCTTCATTCTGTCTTTTCTTCTCCTTCTGGCATTCCAATTACACTTTTTGCAAATTTTCTCAGAGTTTTAGGATGTTCTATTATGTGTGGGTTTCTTTCTCCCCTTCTTCTTTTTTATTTCATTTTTTCTTTTTTTCTCCTGTGTATTTCAGTTTGGGAAGTTTCTACAGACCTACCTTCAAGCTCACTGACTCTTTCTTTGTCCACGTCCAATTTACTGATGAGTGCGTAGAAGTCATTCTTCATTTCTCTTAGAGTGTTTTTTATTTCTAGTATCATTTTGGATTCCTTCTTAGGATTCCCATCTCCTTGTTTACATCACCCTTCTGTTCTTGCATGTGATCTACTTTTTTTTCATTAAAGCACTTAGCAAAGTAATTACTAATATTAATTAATAAATATCAGTTTTCTTAAATTCCATGTCTGATAATTGCAGCATTGGTCTTCTGAATCTTGTTCTGATGTTCACCTTGCCTCGTCAGGCTGTGGTTTTCTTTGTCTTTGGCGTGCCTCATAATTTTTTATTTAAAATCAGATGTGTTGTATTGGGTGATAACTCTAGTAATAGGCTTTTAGTGTGAGTATTTTGTTAATCTTGCTAGGAATTTGGCTATGTTTAATGTTTTCCATGGCTGTAGGTGCTAGATACTTCAAATTCTAGCATCTTTGTTTTTGTCTTTCTTGTTAACTTTGGTCTTCATGAAGTGCTCTTTAGAGAGTATACTCACTGCATACCTTCTAGCTGAAATCCATTGTTCTATGCTGGGGCCTTGTTTGTGTGGTGGTGAGATGTATGTGGGAGGGGGAGGTGTTATAGTCTTATGATTAAATCTCAGTCTTTTGCTGTGCCTGTGTCCCTGCACTGTGGCCTTCACAAGTATTTCTTAGTCGCCTCCTCCCCACTCCAGGCCCTCAGACAAGCCTGGAAGACTAGAAAGGACTAGAGTGGAAATGCTGCCTACAGCAAATGAAGTTCAAACTCTGGACAAGTCTTTTTCCCTTGGAGAGCAGGTCTTTGTTAAGGAGAGTGCTCTGCATGAATTTCAGAGAGATGACTCTTCCCCTCCTCCCATCAGAGCCATGGAGGGACCTTTTTGACTCTTCACCATGAGAACCAGGTAGAGTTCCCAAAGGTAAAAATCCATGGGAGGATGGGAGTCTCCCCCAAGACTGAGGCTTTTAGGAATTTCTCACTCACAATGGTTCACACTCAACGTCCAGCAATTCATCCAAATTATCCTCTAAGTTCACCTGCCAGTTGACAGCTGCAGAGACTTGTTCCACATAAACAGATCTTAGCTGTGACTCTCTGTGTTTGCCTGTCTCTCAAGATATCAGGGTGCTAGTTTCCTCTGCACACTTGACTTTCTGAGGAATCCATGAAAAGTTGTTAATTTTCAGTCTTCTCAGCTTTTTCTTTTAGGACAGGAGTGACAACTTCCAACCTCTTTACATGTCAGAGCTGAATCTGAAAGTAACTGTGTGTGTGTGTGTGTGTGTACGTGATCCATTAGAAAATATGGAGAAAATATAGTTCAATAACATCAAAAATAAAATAACTAGGATTGAGCTTAATAAGAAATGTGCAAGTTCTACATAAAAAAATTTCAATAGAAACTTCCAAACTCAAATGCACACACACACACGCACACACACACACACAGAATGGGCAATCACATACAATAGAACATCTAAGAAATCTAAGATCTATAGGAAACTGGCAAAAAGTGTAATTGAATATATGTTAAAAAGTGTTAAGTGCATATGAGGAAGACAAAAAAATACTTGTTAATCAAATGTCAATTCTCTCTCAAGGAATCTCTAAATTTAATATAATTCCAACAAAAGTGCCAAAAGTATTTCTTAAAAGGGAATAAGTTTATTCTAAAATTGATATGGAAAACAAAATTCCAAAGCAAAAGCTTAAGGCAGATGAATCTAGATTGTTAGAAGATAAACTAAAGTATATTCAAAATTTTAAGAGTTTATTTGAGAAAAATTGATTCCAACTGGGTAACACCAATCTGGAAGTGGTTAGAAGTGCTCCACCAACAGTTTGTGGAGGGACTGTTATAGTGAAAAGGTAGAAGCAGAGTAAGGAAATTGTGGATTTGCTATAGTTTCTAAGTTTTTCTTCAACCATACTATTTAACATAGCTTAAAATCTACCCAGCTATTTGTGATTGGTTGTCCCTAGGATTAAATTTTATAACCATCAGGCATTTACAGGCTTAGATTTTCGTTTGCATACTTAGGCCACAGCAGCATTAGATCAACATCGATCTAATGGCTACCTTATTTAATTATTTTTACAAGACCTACACTTTAAAAGATCATAACAAAAAGTACAGTAAATAAAACTGCATGATAGGAAGCAGAATTGTTCATCCATTCAGTTAAGTACTTAATGTGCACCAATAGTAAGTCATTTTTCTAAGGATTTGGGATAGAGTAGTGAAGAAATCAGAAAAAAAAAGTTATTTGTCCTCATGGAGTTTATATTCTCATAGGGAAAGACATACAATTCAAAAAATTAATATGTAAAATACCAAATATGTGAGATGCTGATAAGTGGGATGGAGAAAAAGCAGGAAGGGGAATGAGAAATGTTAGGGATGTTAAATATTCAATAGGGTAATTAAGGAAAAGCTCACTGATGAAGTGATATTTAACAAGGGAGTGAAACAAATCATGGTATTTGCCATGCAGATACTTGGGGGAAATTTTCTAAGCACAGGAAACATGAAATGAATAGGTTCCGAGGTATGAGCATGTTGGGTGTTTCACAGTAACTTGGAAGAGAACCAGGAGTTAAGAGAACCACAGTGGGGGGAAAACAGAGAGAGAAAACCACAGTGAAAATACTAAACAATGAGGTCAGAGAATTAAGAGGTCATGGTCATCTAAAGTTCCGTCGGTCATTATAAATATTTTGGCTTTTCCTATGAATATGATTTTGAGTCCATCGGAGGGTTTTGAGCAGAGCAGTGACATAATCTGACATGCATAAAACGGACTCCTGGATTCTGAGATGTGAATAAACTATTGAAGGGGAAAGTCAGAAGCAAGGAAGTGGATTGGGATAATAATATGATTTTCTATAAATAAAGTTGGTAGCAAGATAGGCAATGTGAAAAGGAGGTGATTATAAGAGCAAGTAGGATAAGGTCGTGGGGAAAAAAATGAGAAGTTAAACTTTGGGCTTGTAAAACTGGAGATGCCTATCAAATGTCCCCATGAAATGTCACCTAGGTACTTTCATGTGTGATTCTAGATTAGGAGGAGAAAATGTGAGCCGCAGATATAAATGTGGGTATATTTCAGCATACAGAGGGTATTTGAAAATATAAAACTGACGAGAGCACCCAGAAAGTACCTGTAGAGAAAGGATGAAATCCTGGGACAGCCCATCACGAGAGATTAGGGAGATTAGAAAGTACTTATAAAGGGGACAGAAAAGAGGAGTTGCCAGGGGAGTAGAACAGCTAAGTGTGGTAAGCTGAGTAGTAAATGTGGCTGGCCTTTATCTTTGGTTACTGGGGAGTGACCTGTAAATCCTTAAATTCTCCTGAGAGACAGGATCATCTTTGTAATTTATGGAGGGCTGCCAGAGAGTTCATGCTAATGAGGTGACTCAGGAGGGGGACAAACCATACCAGAAACACCAGCGCTGTGCTTAGAAAGCTGAGTCATGCGATATCAGCCTGCTCTCTGGTGAGAGGAGGAGAGCTGGATATTGAGTTCAACAGAGTGGCCAGGGATTCAGTCAAGTGTGCCTACGTGAACAACCCCACTACAAGTTCTGGAAACTAAAGCTAGACTAAACTTTACTGGTTGGGAATACTCTGTCTGTTGTTGCACAGTAATGCACCTGGAGGGTCGTGAGTCCTGAGGATAAGGAAGCTTAATGTTTGGGATCCTCCCAGACTTCACCCTGTGTACATCTCCCTTTGGCAGGTATTGCTTTCTATTCTATCGTTATTAAAACGTAATAGTCAGTACAGCACCTTCCCTGAGTTCTATGAGTCATTCTGGTGAATTACTCAGGGTAGTAAGAACTCGTGAATTTGTAGGCAGGAGGTCAGAGGTGAGGGTGGCCTGGGAAACCCTAGATTCATGGCAGTCTTGTGGAGGGCTGTACCCTTAATGTTTGACTCAACTCTGAATAGTTGGTGTCAGAAGTCATTGCAGAGGCCAGTGGATGAATATATTTCAGGGAGCAAGTAGTGATTATGGGAAGCAGGTTATATGCAAACTGAGAATGGAGGTCTCTACTCAACAATGTGGAAACTATGGGTGACTTTGAAAAGAGAATGTTCCATAGAGTTAAGGCAGTGAAATCTTGATTGCAGCGCATTCTATCTAGAATAGGAGGAGAAGAATTATAGTTGGCAGTACAGACTACCCTTTTGAGGAGTTTTGCTGTCAATGGAAGAAGATATTTGTGGCTTTAGCTAGAGGTAGAGGATGTGGGATTAAGAATATTTTTTTTTCTTTTTTAAGATTGGAGATTTTACAGAATGTTTACACTGATGGAAATAATTCACTGGAGGGAAAACACAGATGAGGTAAGTAATGGCAAGAACAATGAATGAACATTAGCCTTGAGCTAATGCAAGGATGAGGCACTGAGGATGGCACTGCATTAGATGCATAATTTAGAGGTTAGCCTGGGAAAAGAGCACAGATAATGTTTCCACAGTAGGAGAAGAGAAGGGAGTGTATGGGCATAGATGCCTTCAAAGGATTGGGAACTTGCACAGAAGTTCTCTTCTGATTGCTTCTGTTTTTAGTCGAACACAAAACAAGGTTATGGTATGAGGGTGAAGATAGTGTAGAAGTTCTTGGAGGCCTGAGAAGAGGAAAGCAGGTATGAACCCCAGGTAGCACTAAAGAACATGAAAACAGTGGTCATGAATGTAAAGTGAAACCAGTCAGCATGGCGACAATGAAGAGATGGAGAGTTCCTGCCCACAGAATTAGAAGTGATGGTAGGATAAAAATTGTGATCACGTGAGAGGGCTCCGAGGGAAGAAATGCATGTAAGGCGCTTAGACCAAGAAGGCAAGATGAATATTTAGAAAAAAAAAAAGTGAGGATGTCAGAAGTTTGCTAATAACAGATTAGTGGAAAAAAATATAAAATCCATGAAGAAAACTCTGTGTATATTTAATATTGGTAATATTTCATATCCATTCAGAAAAAGTGGATTATTTAGTACATTATTGTAGCTAGAGGAAAAGGTTAGATCTCTGTCTTACATTTTATACCACAAAAAGTTCAGACAGGTCAAATATTTAAATATGAAAAAGGAAGTATAAATTTGCTATAAAAATTAAAAAATAATTTTGAAATGGATAGAGGCTTTCTAAATATGACACAAAAATATAGAAATTACTGTGAATTATACTGATAAATTTTACTACTTGCAGTTTAAAAAAAATTATTACCAAGCATGTATAAGGAAAGGCTAAAGACACAGGTTAAAATGAAAAATAATGTTGTTATTTATATTATAGAAAATGGCTAACTGATTTTATTTTTAGTCAATATCACAATTTAGTCAATAAGACCAATAACCCAATATTAAAATGGGCAAAGAATATGAAAAAGAACTTACAAGAAAAAAAGAAATGCAGCTAGCTCTTGGGCATATTAAAATAAGAACAGTTACTTAATATTAGCCATATTAAAATTGCAAATGAAAACTATGAAGCTCCAAATTTTACTCATCAGATTGGCAAAGATCAAAGAGTTTGATAAGATACCATCAGGGTAGAGATAATAATTGCAGTCTGTGAGTATAAGATGGGAAACAAGTGAAGTAGTCATTAATAGGGTACTTTGTTAAATAAAATATGGTGTATCATTATAATGGAACACTGAGCAGCCAATCAAAAGAATGAACTAATTTTATATGCTACTTTGAAATGAGCTACCAGAAAATTTTGTCACCATAATTTAAGGAGGAAACAATATCGCAGAGTAAAAATGTAAAGTAAATACTATGAAAAGGACTGCTCAAGATTCAGACATTGCATATGATCGTTACTTTGAATCAAAATAAAAAGTGAATATACATAACACACACGTAAATATGTATATACAGTTGTATTTGCATAAAATATATAGGAATATTAAAAAATGCTAATTGTTTGCTTCTGGAACAGGGCTTGGGTTCTACAGCAGAGTAGAATGGAGCATAGTCTTTTCACTGTATACTTTTCTGGAACTTTTAAATTGTATGCCATTTTTTGTGTTATCCTTTATACCATATTCATATTTTTCACTTTAAAAAATTTAAGGAAGAATTTTAAATTACAAATATAATTGCAAACTATTGAAACACTTTAAATATGCAAATTTAATAAAGATAAAACAGTATCAACTGAAAATAAAAGCCTTTGAAATTTTAAAAACACAATGTTAAATTTTAGACAATAAAAGTAATAACATTGTGAAGGTGAATTCACAAGGGAGCTGAAGGATACTGATGATGACTTATTAAGGAGAATGATGTGGTTTGTGTAATTCTACCTTGGTTAAAATATTAAGATAAGGATGGTCGCTAAAAATTTTCAGGCAGTTAATAAAAGAAAGTAAATAGACTATACTTTCCAAACTTGAAATGCAAAAAATAGGGAACATTAAAAAGTTCATCAAGAAAAAGAAAATGAATAAAAAAAATGTGGTACAGTAATACTTGATGATAGAAAAATGTCCAAATATGTCAGAAACCACAATAAATGTAAATACAGTTAACTCACTTATTTAAAGTCAGAGCAACTCATCCTCCCTCCACGTCTCCAGCAAGTGAGACATGCCTCGCTCACAGAACCATTGAAAGACCATTTTATAAAAATTATCTCCACCAACTGATCAAAATATGATCAACTTTAAAAAAAGCACCAAGGGTCTAATAACCCCTGCTAGTCTATACTTATTAGTGTCAATTTATGTTCTTTCAACTCTCTGTTCAACTGCGATGTAATTCTTCCCATTTGCCAGTCTTACCCTGCTTCCGACAGTTGCCTTCTCTTTTCTGGCTCTCTTGCCTCTGTTTAACCTGCCACAGCCTTTTGTTTCTCCCCCGTGCTTCAGGAAAAGGAAGATAACTTGGCATACCTGCCAAAGACTTGTGACAGTAACGTATGAGCAGGGTTCTCCCCTGATGTCTCAGAATAAAACGGTACCCTCAAAAAGACAAACCCTCTGTCATTTGGTTTCCAGGGATACAAACATATCTAAAAATGCAGAGCTAAATACATTTAAAGTAAGACATTCTTTAAAAAGTGGAAGTGCAGGAATGATCTAGAGGAAAAAATACAGGCTTTGGATTCAAACACTCCTGGGACTGAATCCTGGCAGCCATACGCCACCAGCAACTAACTTAGCTGCTTGAGCATCCCTTTCATCTTCTGTAAGATGTGAGGACTGTATGAGACAGAACAACTGAACTCCTAGCAAAACCAACATATTTTTTCTCCTAAGTCTCTCTGGCCTCACTGGCAATGACTTCTTTTACCTTAATCCTAAATATCCCCCAAAGCCTTCAGCAATTCTGCTCTGTCTCAGCCCCTCCAAACTGCCTCTCTCTCTGAGCAAAAGCCCCAAGGTTACTAGGATCTAACACCCAAAACAGAAGAGAAAGTTAGAAATAACATTTTAAAATTCTTCTTTGGGGGCGCCTGGGTGGCTCAGTGGGTTAAAGCCTCTGCCTTAGGCTCAGGTCATGATCCCAGGGTCCTGGGATCGAGCCCCACATCGGGCTCTCTGCTCGGCGGGGAGCCTGCTTCCTCCTCTCTCTCTGCCTGCCTCTCTGCCTACTTGTGATCTCTGTCTGTTGAATAAATAAATAAAATCTTAAAAAAAAATAAAATAAAATCCTCTAGTTCCATCCATGTCGTCGCAACTAGAGGGTATTATGCTTAGCGAAATAAGTCAATCGGAGAAAGACAACTATCATATGATCTCCCTAATATGAGGAAGTGGAGATGCAATGGGGGTGGGGGCTAAGGGGGTAGGAAAAGAATAAATGAAACAAGATGGGATTGGGAGGAAGACAAACCAAAAGAGACTCTTAATGTCATAAAACAAACTGAGGGGGGTGGGGGGGAGGGGGTTGGGAGAGGGTGGTGGGGTTCACATTATATGTTTAAATAAAAAAAAATAAATTTAATAAAATAAAAAAATAAAAAAAAATAAAATTCTTCTTTGGATGAATTTTCAAATTGGAATACTTTATCCTTCTTACATTAAGAAATAATGCTTCCATGATTCATTAACAAATTTAAAATTTAAATTTCATAGAACTTGCAGAACAAATCAGGAAGATACTTTGTAAAGCAATCGTGAGGATGGTGTTAGATACAATTATCTGCCGTAATTAATAGGATATAGCTAGTGAAGTTGATTTATAGATCTATGGAATGATGGCCATTTCCTAAAGGAATGAGACTGGGACCTGAGACAGGTCTTTGACAAAGTAAAAATTCACATCTTGGTTAATAGTTTTCTGATAATAGTTTTCTCAACTGTTGATTACACTAGATTATGACCCATTTAAATATCTTTTCAATTTAAATCCCTAGTTTGTGCCATATCAACTTTCTTTCTTTTTTAAAAAATATTTTATTTATTTATTTGAGAGAGAGACATTGAGAGAGAGTATGAGCGAGGGAAAGGTCAGAGAGAGAAGCAGACTCCCCGTGGAGCTGGGAGCCTGATGCGGGACTCGATCCCCAGACTCCAGGATCATGACCTGAGCTGAAGGCAGTCGCTTAACCAACTGAGCCACCCAGGTGCCCTCATATCCACTTTCATAAGCATTGAATTATAGTTGATAAAGTGTGCCATTTTTCTTTTTTGATCAGTAGGGTGACATTCCTGTTCTTACACTCTTCTAAACAGGAGGACTACAAAAAGCAGCAAAATCTTGACAAATGAGGTACCAAGTACTTATTCTATGGCTGAGATTAAAAATAGAAGCTACCATGTATTGAATGTCTCGACGTACTAAGTACTTTGTGCATATTATCTTATTTAAGTCTAATGAAAACCCTTTGGGGTAAGTATTTTTAGCCCCATTTTATAGGATGAAGTATTGACACTTAGAGAATAAGGAAAGTTCTCAAGCTAAAAATAGCTACTTAAATATACGTTTGGATGCAATACTGTTAAACCAACAATAAAATGGGTATAACAACAACCATCCTTCCCCTCTTTTGCTTCACCTATCTGAAAACAGTGCCCCCTCTGCATTTATATAGTGGGCATTCCAGATGCTGTCAGTTTCTTCTTTTATTTTCTCCTCTCAGGATTCACCTCCCACCTAGTCAAATTCATTTGACTTGCTACATCTGCTTTTCAAGTGAGCTGCTCATGCTGTTCTTGTAGGATTTTAGAGAAGGGCATTTTCATGTCAGTAGCCAGATGAAGAGTTGAATATTAAAATGAAGATGAGAACTCAAAAGGGGGTGGGATTCTTTTCAACTTTTAAAAGCTGTATGAAGATAATGGGTTAAAAATAAAATTTTGGTATAAATTTAATGAACAGTTGCTTGGGTTGCCATCATTAGGCATTGTAAGTGCAATATTATTCTCTGTGACTTCTCTTGTCCTTGGCCATTATAGTTAGGAAAGCTTCTTACAGCACAAATGTAACTAATCAAGGAATCATTTTAAGTGTATTTCTGGTACATAGATGCTATTAATAAGTGAAGAAAGGTTTATTTCAGCCATTCTTATAGGATGTAGCAAGAAAAAAAAAGGATGGGGAATCAGACTAGCTTTTTATGGAAGTAATCTTAAATTCCTTAGAATTTGGGTGCCATATATTCATGTCTACAGGGAGCAAAGGAAGAACAGCATACAAAATACTGATTTCATTTCTTTGCATGATACTATTTTTGATACTATATAAAACTAAAAGAGCATGTTGTGTTCTCAGAAATTCTACAATGATGTTAACATCTTGCTCTTATCCCATAGTGGTGATCCAACTTGGAAGCTACCATCAGAATATAATTCCTGCTGATAAACTAGATATTCATGAGAAAATGCAATTTCCAGGCATCCCCTCAAGGCAAAGACTTCCTCACCTGTCAGAATCATCTCCCTAAAAGAAATTGAGACATACTATAATATAGTTAATGTTTTCGCTATTGAAATTTTTCTGGGGCTGAAATTTGGATATCTCTCATTTTCTTGTTTCAAGTTTAGGTTAAAAAGTGACATATGATTTAGTGCCCCAAAGCACTTTTCAGACTAAATTAGTCCCAGCCTTTTATAAATGCCTAACAGAAATTAAACAGCTTAGCCGTAATTGAAGGACTGGCTAGAGGTAGAAGCTAAAATGAGAAGCCTCTGTAGTGTTTTTTTTTCTAGCCAGGACACGGTGGTGTCTTCCTGCTACAATCTGAACATTTTTTCCCCCTTTATCTGCCTTCGGTGGAAACAAAACAGCTGGTCACCATCCTTCCTGTTTGGATAAAGAATGCAAGAATGGATAATAATAAAAATCACCTCCTTCCCTCCAGTCTAGTGGGTGATGATTCTACTGAAGGGAAAGAGCAATGGAGGGGAGACTTGCAATGTTGTTGGCCTGTTTCCATGCAGGCTGTGGATAATAGAGCTCTTTGATGTCTGGTACTTCCATAGCCACCAAACTCAGCTTCCCAGTCAACAGAAAAGCTATTTTACATTACTTTTGATGTGATGAAATAACTTAACTAGACATGCTTAATCACATAGCTGG
Organism: Taxidea taxus jeffersonii; assembly: GCA_003697995.1. Taxonomy (NCBI): domain Eukaryota; kingdom Metazoa; phylum Chordata; class Mammalia; order Carnivora; family Mustelidae; genus Taxidea; species Taxidea taxus. The sequence goes on along the minus strand of RCUC01143544.1, from coordinate 24,499 downwards.
TGATTATGCCATGCAAGGAAAAGCCATTAAAATAAGCCAAGTGCTACCTGGAAAAAGAACAAAGGAAAATTTCCTAGCAAGCCTGTACATAGCTGACTCACGTATGCTCTGGCATGACTTGGTTTTTTACCATCCAGATTCACTCTCACTATTTTCATAACATGAAACATAAACATCACTGCTTCCATGAGAATTCTGCATACCTGCCTCACTTGCTAATTTCCTATTCTGCGAGGCAGTCACAATTTGTCTGTACTCCGTTCCAGACATATCTGGCTTTGATCACACCGCCGGGCTGAACACCGACAGATTCTGGGACTAAAGTAGAGAAAGCTCTTTTGTACAAGTTTAATCCCACTTAGGTCATCTGTTTATTGCTTCGTCCCAAACATTTAGGTTTTCAGATGATTTGACTAGTATCACAAATGCAAATCCTATAATAAATGAGAGTACCTACAGGTTAGCAGCATCAAAGGAAAAGAATGCTCTGGGGAATAGCACTGACAAGTTGGTTTATTAGTTCAGCTGGTTCTTAAAGACCAGCCAAGGTTCTGTTTTCAACTAGACTGTTTATTTGTATCAGTGGATGCTCAACTATTTCAAGAAAATAAGCAAACTAGATCTACTAGACTAGATTCTTTCCATGTAAAAGAAATTCTAATTTCTGTAAATCTTGATGAACTGAGAGCTAATCAAATATGACATTTAACCCACATTCATAGATTTCCCAAAGCCTGGCAACCAAATGAGTCAGTGATCTTGAAATTAAGCTATTAATTATGATATATAATTACATTAAAAATTAACTATGGGCTAAATAACTTACAAAGTATTCGGTGGCCTATATGTTGGTTGAACATAGAGGGGCACTGTTGTATAAAAACCATCCAAGGACCAAGAGAGATGTTAAGAAGATATAATTCTGAAAATTAGGGCTTTGAGGTATAATTTTAGAGAGAATTACTCAGTGCTGTAAAAGGAATGAATATGACAAATCTCAAAAAATCCATTCAATATAAGAAAAACTACATTTTTCAATAATGGATGAATTTGTTAACTGATTTTAAAAATAAAATGCCAACAGGTCACTAAAAGTTTAATTACAGATGCTTTCAGTGTCTATAGCTCTGTGTGAAATGACAAGGAAACTAGTTAAGCATTCTGTGCCCTAGTTCCTCAACAAAAAAATGATGGGCCTCATTCACTCAGGCAAAAATATTTATTGGGTGCCCACTATGTGCCACAGGATTTAAAGTAGTGAGCCAGACAGAGTCTTTGCCCTCTTGGAACTTAAAATCTAACAAAGGAAAGAAATAAACATGATAGTGGTATCGACTCTGAAACAAACAATAAAGATGATATGACAGTGACTTGGGGAGAAAAGCACTACTTTCATCAGGGATCATCTCACCTGATGGGGGAGGAAAAGCCTAGCAAAGACGTGGTGTGGGATGGAGTTGGAGGAGAGAATTCCAAAGCACTTGAATTAAACCAAAGGACTTAGCCAGGATTGGACTCAGTGTGATAGAACCTCAAGAAAGACAGCACGATAAGCATGATGAGTAAAGGCAAGTATGGAAAGTGGTTAGGTCAGAGAAAAAAGAAGAAACTAGAGACATGGTATTTAGACCAAAGTATGGAATTTGGATGTGAGCCTAAATGGATTGGTAAAGCATCCAAGGTTTTGAATAGGAGAGTAAAATGGTATTTACACATTCAAAGACAAATTTGAGTACAGATTAGATCTCCCAGTAGCGAAAACTGAGTGAGAAAAACCAGTTAGGAAGATAATAGTTACCGGGAGTGGATTAGATGGTTATGAATTCAGCCAGTTAGAATAGATCAGAAGTTCTTGAAATTTCTTAGCAATTGATCATTTTGCCAGTCTGTGGAGACCTCTCAAACTGTTTTTAGATGCATAAAATACAATGTAAAGAATTAAAAAGAACTAGTATATTAAAATATAATTATGTAAGTATTTTAAATGTGTGATCAATACATTAAATAACACAATTTAGTATAAATAAAATTTTGAAATGTCTGCACAAGCTGTAATATAACATAGAAATATCTGATTAATATTGGTAACAAGATACTACTAATATTACTGTGGTTGGTGCTACATTCATGATTAAAGAAAATGCTGAAGTTTAATTAGATGTGTATGAAAACAAAGCTGCAAGTTTTTCCATATAAATTCACAGATCCCTGAACTCTGGGTCATACATGATCATGCTTGTGGCTTCCTCTGCTTACACCACTTTTTTCTTCCATTGAGCCTTTTCTAGGGGAGCTCAAATTCCAGATAACTATACCATTTCTATCTCTAAAGAGAATCTGTGTTGATAGCAGGATAAACTCTTTGAAGATTTTTCAGTTTGCCAAGATATCCTGACTTCACTTACAGTTGGCTTCCATCACAAGATTTAGATGTCAGATACAAATAAACAGTAAAACCAGGGCACATGGCAACATGCAACTACCACGGCTTTGAAAATATTACATAAGTAGTATGTACACCACTTAACTCCTGTTTATATACAGAAACACCTTCTCTTATCTTCTCAGAAACAATGGGAAAAATATAACTAGAGATTAAAAGTGCTGGGTTTTGCTCTTGGATCTTCTTCTCAATTGTTTGATTGCCTCTGACAAATTACATGACTCACCGATTTCCTCACTTATACTGTAAAGCTAAAGTATATCTACTTTGCATCAACCACCCTGGCATGCTACTTTTCTATAAAAAACTAAGCAGGCTGAATAAAATGAGATAAATCTTTTTCCACTATTGATATCATCTGATGCATTTCTCATGGTTATTTGGTTTGGTTTGATTATACTGTATATTGAAGAAGAGTTCTAATTGTTTTGACAGGCTTAACACCTTTCAATGAAATTATATCTGGAACAGGGAAATCTTAGTTTTTATATTATCTTTGAGATATTAAAAAGCTTTGTCTTCCATTTCTATAATATCTGTTTTAAGTACATTTTGTTCCATACCCAATTTTCCCTTTCCATTCCCAGCAACCATTGCTTTCAAGGTAACTTTCTAATACAGAATGAGAAAGGAAATCTGGACCAAGGACTTTCATCATAAATAAAAATAAAATGTGAAAATAAAATGATCCTTCTAATTTCAAAAAATATGTATTTTTATGTACCTAACCTTACACAAATACAGGCTATACGTACAAAGCCCCTGAAATCTATCCAAATCAACATAATGAGAATCAGTTTTTGTAAATCTACTGCTAGCCATTTCAATTAGTGATCTTGGTATCATAAAATTTTAAGAAAGCCATGATAAAAGACCTAAGTTAGCTAAAATGGCTAGTATAATATGACATGGGTATTAAAAGGTCAATTTCTGTGACAGCTATCACCATGACATTTACCATGAAGTTGCAATCAGTGTTTAGGTGTGACATAAGAGTTTCACATTCACCCGTAGTTTTGGAAAGCCCCAGAACTGGGTTAATGGAAAGAGGACTTCAATTTTTACTTCTTGGCCAAAATCAACAGGCATTCTCTCATCAAGGAAATGAGCCCAGAATGAAAGCCAAGACTGTTAATAAGCAAGGAGTCTTACTGACCTGGTACTATGTGAGGCAAGAGGAGAGGTATTACCAAAGGTAAACATAGTTGTTTTTATTACACATAGAATTTGAGATAATTAACTAGAAGGAAGTTTAGCTATATTAATGTCATCTATGATAAAATATAAACAAAGATAGGAGCAAAATGACATAATTGAACCATGGTCTTTGAGGTCAGCTATACATTAACCCAACTTCTCATTCTACAGCTAACGTCTTGGCCAGTTACTTAAAATATGGCTCAGATTTCTAATCTATAAAACTCAGTCATGATAACAGTGACTAACAGAGCCCCCCCTAAGGACTACTGGGATAATCCATGTGGAAAAGTATCTTGCAATTGAGTGGGCAATTCGAGTTTTGCTCTTGCCAAAATAAGTGTTTCTTTTTGCTAATCTGGACTAATACAAGTTAAATAGAGTTACTTCTTAATTTTCAGGCATTGTAATATAATAGGATGTTCTGGATAAGATTCCTTTTTTTTCTTGGTTTGGATCTTCCATATTTTTTTCCTCTTTTCCACACCATACAGTCTTCCTGCTTCCTTTTTACTCCTCTTCTTTCTTTTCCTCTTTTTTCCTACTGGTCCATCTTACACCAATTTTACCTTAACCCTTCTTCCCCTCCTTTATTGTTATCTTCCTCATGCTGCCTTTCCTCTTGCCATCTCATCACTGTTTTCCTTCTTCTCTTTGGCTCAGCTTCAACACTCATTTGCACTGTGACCATACCAGCCTGAGTGCACTAAACTGCATGCTTATCTTTCCAACCAATCCCAGAACTCTTTGATCTTGCAGAGACCTGACCAACCATGGCATTTCTTTGAACTCAATGCCTTTGGCTTTTCTCAATAGCTCTTCCTAACTTCTGCCTGTAATCTTGCTTTAGCTGGAATTCCATTTGTTAGAAGGTGCCAACTGTGTAAATGCCAAATATTTGAGGTTTTGTTATGTGATCAGAAATTTGGATATTTTAAATCAGGGAATTTTAGCAGTGCTCTAGTGCTTAAATGAGTATTAAATAAATACATATTTAAGACTTAAAACAAGACAGTACAAGTTTTCTGTGAATAAAATTAAGAAGAAACAATGGCAAATATAAAATGGCTGTTTGCTTTATATTGCTTCTAATCAGGGCAATATTAACAATTTTCTTAGCTCTGCAAAAATTCCATTAAAATCTCCTTCCTCAGGGGTGCCTGGGTGGCTCAGTGGGTTAAAGCCTCTGCCTTCAGCTCAGGTCGTGGTCCCAGGGTCCTGGGATTGAGCCCCGCGTTGGGCTCTCTGCTCGGCGGGGAGCCTGCTTCCTCCTCTCCCTCTGTCTGCCTCTCTGCCTACTTGTGATCGCTGTCTGTCAAATAAATAAATAAAATCTTTAAAAAAATAAAATAAGTAAAAAAATTAAAAAATAAATAAATCTCCTTCCTCAAATTGTGAAGTAAAGCAGCTTAATAATTTAATAAAATCCATCTTTAAAAGTCTAATGTATTTATTTAAACTGAATTATAACTATGATGAAGTGGTATAAAGAGATTAGAAGATTATAACATGCAAAAATATAGAAAAACTATAGTCCTATAAAGGAAGATTGAAGTAATTAGTCACATTGACTTGGAAAAGTTAATAATAGATTTGCATGTTACATTAGTCAATTTTTTTTTTTAATTTGCAAACTAAAAACAATATAACACAGTTGTTTTTCTCTCTCCCTTGGTTATCCTTCAAGAATCGGTCATTTATTTGGAAAAGGATTTAAAAACATCTGATTGAATTCTCTCGACAACTGCAATACAAAATTGTGACCGCACTGTTACCACGTTGATTGTAAATGTTAAAGCCAATGGGTTGGTCCTTTATGAAATGTAGCTGGAGGCTCTCTGGCTCGGTTTTATTTATAAATAAAATGTGGGAAGGAAGCAAATTACAATTTCAGAGTGAATGAATATCTTCCAAAATATTCACAAAGGAAGGAAGGAAAGAAAGGAGGAAGGAAGGAAGGCAGGCAAGGAAATAAAAGACTTTACTCTTCCTTTTATTGAAAGTTAAACCTAAAGATAGTCTAACAAATCTGGTCTTCAGAATATACTTGTTAAAACTGTACTAATTTGACATGTCTGAGACCTGGACTCTGCTGCTCCTAGAGGAAGATTGAATGTGTGTGGTGTTTGTGAGTCAGGCCACAAACTGCTCTATCTTTGGCATTGACTAGAACTTGAAATTCCGTGTGTTAAGTTTATCCTTTCACTTAAGCTGTTGTACCTTTGTAAAACATTCCTTTCCCTAGGATGGGAATCACTTATGCTATTTTAATCACTTACCATGTGAGAGAAGAACCTAAACGTTTATTTTTTTAAAGATTTTATTAAATTATTTGACAGAGAGAGACACAGCAAGAGAGGGAACACGAACAGGGGGCGGGGGAGAGGGAGAAGCAGGCTTCCCCCTGAGCAGGGAGCCTGATATGAGGCTCTGTCCCAGGACCCTGGGATCATGATCTGAGCTGAAGGCAGATGCTTAATGACTGAGCCACCCAGGTGCCCCGTAAAAGTTTATTTTAACAAAAAAGAAAAGGATGGCTCTGGAAGAGATGGTGCTACCAAAAGAATAAATATTAGGTAAGTAAAAAAGTAAGTTTTTGTAGAAAACATCATTTTTTAATGGGCTAAACCTATGAAATCCATATCACATCGAGATCTATATTCCTGTTGTTATTTTTGTTTTTTTGTTTTTGTACTGAATAAATATCTGTTGAATTTTTCCTATGTGCAAATCATCATTTTAGGCTCTGGTGATATCAAACACACACACACACGCGCGCACACACACACACACACAGTTACGCTATTCATTCATCCAACCTTCTTTCAGGACATAGTTACTGCAGTTCTAATATGTGCCTAAGAATATTGACATGAATACTACAGAAAATTTCCCGTTTTTTTCCACTGTGTTTATTTTCTTTGGAGAGTGATAGAAATAGATAAAAAAATTGTCAAAGTGTTGTCATATTTTAAAAAATGGTATTTGAGATCAGGGAATAACTGAGGGAGAGTGGGCATTTCATATGTGAACTGAATGAAGAAGGAGCCAACCATACAAAATTTTGAAAGCAAACATTCCGGCTAGAGGTAAAAAAAAAAAACTGAAACAGGAGGAAGTCTAGTAAATTAAAATAAGAGTTACCCATGTTATAGGCTTCATCAGAGGGAGCCAGAGGCAGAATGTTTCGAGCTAAGAGTGCTGAGGTAGGCAGCACGCAGATTATGAAGAGAATTACGGGTTGTGATATGACGTTTGTGTTTTAAGTGTACTGAGAAACCACTGTAGATGTTTTAAGCGGAAAAGGGACAAGAAAAAATGTATGCTTTAAAATTTTTATTCTCCCTGAAAGATAAACTATGTACATATCTGTGTTTGAGGGTGCTGCTTACCAAATGCTTTTTAAAAAGTCATGGCCAGTTTCACTTCTGCTTAAAATATAGATAGTCACAACAGAACATCACTCCCATCTTAACAACAAGAAAATGGGGGATAATCTAAAAAAATCCTAATTTCTTGAATTCATCAGAGCTCTGAGGTGGCAAGACAATAGAACAAACTGAATTCCAAGCAGTGACAAGACCTCTGATAGGAATGGGACCCATGGGCTATTTCGCCTTTGGCAGACTACGGAAGGAAGAGAAGACTGCCAGAGAAGTGAGTAATATATAATCATCCCAAACTATAATAAAATCTAAAAGGCTGACTGTGGGCTAGCACATCAGTTTAGAATAACTGAGAGCCCCCACACAAAACCCCTCTCACAACCAGAAGAAGGAAGTACTTCTCACTCACTCACTCACTCACTCACGTGGGCCTCCACCAGGTAATGATAACAAAAGTGAGCGCAAGGCAGGAGAACAGAGTGAGCTCCCTGCGATGGCACACATACAAAAGAGGTTGTCATTGAGGACAGATACACAACAGATCCCATTTTCATGAGAAGCAAAACCCTAAGCCATTAAGAAAGAGGCAGCAAATCTTTCTGCTCCTGCACCTGCTGGGAGGGATACAAGCAAAAACATTGGAGGAGGGACAGGAAACCCTCCCTCCTTTCTGCCTATGCAGCCAGGCAAAGATTCATTGCCTCTGGAGAATGGGTAGAAACAAAAGCTGTCTGCCCCTTGCAGAGAAGGCAGAAAATCCCCCTGGTAATCCCCCAAATTGATGTCACATTGACTGATACCAATCAGGGGTCTACTACTTTTGAGGGAGGGACAGAAAACTGTTTCCTTCTCAAGACGTGTCAAAGATAGATGACAGAGTTTGGCTGTTACGGGAAGAAGAGGCAGGGATGATGAAGAGACCCAAAGCTCAAACATAAAGACTCTGCTTGAGACTAAATCTGGACCAGGAGAATAGAGAATAAGCTCCAATCACAAGCTTAGCAGAGGATACCAAGCAGTAACAATGCAACACAGTTTGTGTTTTAAAGGAGTGTGGCCAGTAACTGGGAATGTAGAGAAAGACACTTAGTATGATAGAGATATCTAGGATCTACTGAAAACTGTAGCAGGTGGGCAGGAAAAAAGTAAATCCCTTGGCCATCCAAGGCTTCACACTAAGGACAAAATGACAAAGAAATAGACAAAGAAATAGACAAAATCTATAGTTTGCTCAACTACTGAATGGATGGACTCAATCTTCCAGATTAGCAGCCTGACAGCAGAAGAGACATGCTCATACCTAGGTATAAATACTATTTATTTCAACTGATTTCTGTGAAACATGATGTTTAGCATTCAACTGCAATTAGGAGAATGCAAGAAAAAGGATGAAAAAAGATCCATTCTCAAAAGATAAAGCAACTAACAGAAGCAGACTAAGAAATGACTCAGATGTTAAAACAACCAGTGACTTTAACTTGATTCTGAGTAATGTGCCAAACAATCAAGTGGGGGAAAAAAGGACATTATGCAAGACAAATAGGGAATTTCAGCAGAGATGGAAACTTTAAAAATGTCAAATACAAATGTGTACAATTTATAGAACACTCTTGGGTATCTAGAATTCCTCTGATAGCCTTATAAATAAACTGGACACAAGTGAGGAAAGAAACAACAGACTTGGATCTAAAGAGAGGCAAAGAGAAATTATTCAAAATGAAACAAAAGAGAAAAGAGTAAAAAAAAAAACCAGAGTATGCTAGAATTATAGGACATGTACAAATAGTTTAACATATAGGTAAATGAGGTTCCAGAAGAAGAAAATTAGGAGGTTGAAGAGATATAAATTATAGATTTCCCAAATTAATCAAATACAACAAACCACAGATAAAAAAAGGTAAGAGAACACCAAGCAGGACAAATACAAACAATATATATATACATATATATATATATGTATACTATATATATATAGTATATAGTGTATACACTATATAGTATACACATATACTATATATATATAGTATATGTGTGTGTGTGTGTGTGTGTGTGTGTGTATACCAAGCAAAAATGTCATGTAAACATAATGTAGGCACATCCTAGTTAAAACTTTGGAAAGCCAAATATAAAGTGAAAATCTTGAAGAACAACAACAACAACAACAAAAAAATATATATATATAAAGGAACAAAGATGCTTGCTACCCACAAAAGACTCATCATTAGTTATACCAGCCAGAAAACAATGGAGTGACATCTTTAAAATACTGACAAGACTACATAGAGCAAAACTATCAAGGCAGAATTTTATGCCCAGTGAAAATGTTTTATAGAAGGGAAGGCAAAATAAAGACATTTTCAGACAGAGAAAAGCTAAAAAAGTTCATTGGCAGTAGATCTGCATTACAAGAATTAAAGGAATTTCTTCAGACAGAAAGAGTATAACATAAATGTAAATTTGGATCTATATAAAGAAGAGTACCAGAAATAGTAAAAAATGCAGGTAAATATAGAAGGTATTATTTCTCCACTTTTAAGTAGGCAAATATAAAAAGATAAGTGAGTGCTTAATACAAATACTAGTAACAATATATTGTGAGGTTTATAACATAGGGAGAAGTGAAATGCACAAAATAAGAGAAGCAAAAAGAATGGGAAGGAGGAAATGGATTCAAAATTTATACTGTTGCAAACTTCTTACACCATGAAGTGGTATCATACTATTTCAAGATAGACTTTCATAAATAATTTATATTAAAATTTTTGGAACAATAATGTATCTTGTGTGGCAAAAGTTTGAAGATGTGATTTTGTCAAACTCTGGAGATGGGGAGGTTATTCTGGATTACCCAAGAAGGCCTGGTGTAAACATATGAGTTGTTAAAAGAAAAAAAGGAGATCAGAGTGAGCAGTAGGTATGTAGCCACAAGACAAGAAATGTAGGTCATCTCTAAAACTGAAAAAGGCAAGGAAGCAGAGGTCTTCTGAAGGAATGCAACCCTGCCAAAACCTTGATTTTATACTTCAGAACTCCAGATACATAGGAAAATAAATTTGTGATGTGTTAAGCCACTAAGTTTGTGGTAGTTTGTTGTAATGGGAATTAAGAAACCAATACAACTAATTAAGTAATAGTATGGGCAAAATTCAATCATAGAAATAAATAATTTTTAAAGGTCAGAAGAGGGATTAAAGAATGTAAAACAGATGAGAAAATAAGAAAGCAAAAATATAAAAGTGAAAAATAAAAATAGCAAGACAGTAGATTTGAATCCAGTAATATCAAAATATAAAAGCTCTAAGCAGAAAGTATAAAGGGCAAAAATTGTGAAGTTGGGCAATTAGGCAAATCCCAGCTATATGTTGTCTGTTTCACCCTCTTTCAATCAGTACTGTTTTTAAGAACTACTGAGACTGTGTGGATCTCTTGGCCATTGCCTCTAACTTCTGAAAAGTATTCCATAGTGTGCCCTTTACTGTGAGAAATACTTAGACTACCATCAATTTCCCACTACTGGAAGAAATGCTACAGTGAACATTCTCACACATTTCCCTGCAGAGATGTGGAGTGGAGGTGAGGGGTGAGCAAACTTTTCTGCACCATATGCTTGGGAGTGAGATTGTTGGGTCATAGGTGACACATAACTCAGTCTGACAGCAAACTTCAACCAGCAGTGGCCAAGGGTTCTTGTATCTTTGTACTCCTTCCAGCTCCTCAATCAGTTTTGTATGATTTTGTAATTTTATGGATTTTAAAATTCTTTTTCTCTCTTTTTTTCTTTTCTTTCTGTTACTTACTAATGTGTTAAAATTATTAGTAATATAGATTTCTCCCTGTTACCACATTGTAATCTTTGTCAACTTCTCTATTCATTTACTTGTTGATTTTCAAGTTCATTATGTATTCCAGATATTAATTCCTTATTTTTAGACACTGTAAATATTTTCTTCCAATGTTATCTGGCTGTTACTTTGTCAGTGACATTCTTTGTTGAATTAAAATCTTTAATATTAATAAAAACAAACAGACCTTTTTCCCCCCTGTTGTTATGTGCTGTGGGGGATTGGTTTACAAAATCCTTTCCTAACCATAAGTCACAAGAAATTCTAATATATAAACTACTAGGTTTATTTAGGCCCTTAATCTTTCTAAAGCTTATATCTGTAGATATTGTTAAATGAAAAAAAAGTTTATAATTCTGCTACTTGGTGAGACAATCTACTGTCTTCTAATACCTCTATAATTTCTCTTTTCATCATTTTCTATCATATATCAAGTTCTTATATATGAATGAGTCTGTCTCCAATTTCTAGTTACTTAAATATTAATATTTATATCTCCAAGCACCTTGAACAAACTCTATCGCAGAGAATTATTTTTTTTAAGATTTTTTTTTGTATTTATTTGACAGAGATAGACAAAGCAAGAGAGGGAACACAAGCAGGGGGAGTGGGAGAGGGAGAAGCAGGCTTCCCGCTGAGCAGGAGCCAGATGCAGGGCTGGATCCCAGAACCCTGGGATCATGACCTAAGCCAAAGGAAAATACTTAATGACTGAGCCACCCAGGCAACCCCAGAGAATTATTTTAAAATATTGAAATAAATAAATTTTGTTCATAGTATAGTGCTACTAAGAGTTTCTACTAAAATATTTTTTACATGTATGTATCTCTGAAATTTAAAATTTAGGGAGTTTTTTTAAAAAAAACCTAATTAGTCGACTTGAGGACATGTCTATGATCTGTCACTTTTAAGAAAAGACAGTGTTATTCAACATCCTAAAATAGATGATCCGTAAATTTCCTTACTACTCCAAAACTCAGATTCTATGGTAGAAAGCTAAGGGAATTTGAATGAATGGGATAGTATGTGATAGAGCGAAGTTTGAAAATGTCACACTCATGCCTTTAGAAGTGCTAGTGTGAAATTCTATTTTTACTTTTAGACCCAGCTCCTTGTTCCAGGTTCTCACTAAAGTATTTTGCAATCCACAACTTTTCCTAGAATTTCACAGAATCCAGATTTTCTGCCTGATTGCCAAGACCTTCAATGTTACAACAATGGGAGATACTAGGTACCAGTGTATTGCATAGATTTTCTGATTTGTAACATCAGACAGCACATTTCTTAATTACATTCTTCACTGGAAGCGGATTTTGTTCCTTGCTGATAGCTATGTCATTATATCAGACTGGATCACAATATGGCCAAATAAACACTAGCCATTTGTTTAGTGTGGGACTAGGGCTAAGAATCTATTTATATATCAAAACACACTTTGGAGCAGCCTGAATATACCCTGGAAAGGAATAACATGTATATATTTCTCGGTGGTATGCTCTTAATTTGGATAATCTGATCTGCTCTGTATTCTCCTTGTCACAATATAAAGTTTAGGATTATGTTTATCTGATAGTAACAGAAAATATTAATACAGTGGATTAAAAAAAGCAGGATGCTTAATTATGTCAGGCAAAAAGAAATCAGGAGGTTATTCAGCTATATTGATTTAAATAAAGTAATTAATATACCCTATTTTTCCTTCTTCTCTGTGGCTTTTGTCATAGTGGCATAGTGGCAACATAGTGAATCCTGGATTTTTTTAATGAATCTAATTATTGCAGATGGATTACCCTTATTGATATTTCAAGGTATGCTATTTTTCAATCTGCCTTCTTAATTTTCTAGACTCTTTAGAAACTCCTTTTATAACATTATTTACCCATTCCTAATTATCTAGCTCTTTTTCTTATGAAAATTACACAATTGCTACAATGCCCTTTTGAAATGTGTTCTGTAGTAATAATACGGATATATCTTGATCAATGTATTATTGCCCTAGATTTAAATGCTATGATTAAAATAAGACACTGTGGGGCACCTGAGTGGCTCAGTGGGTTAAGCCTCTGCCTTCGGCTCAGGTCATGATCTCGGGGTCCTAGGATCCAGCCTCGCATCCGGCTCTCTGCTCAGTGGGGAGATTGCTTCCCCCCCTCTCTCTCTGCCTGTCTCTCTGCCTACTTGTGATCTCTGTCTGTCAAATAAATAAATAAAATCTTTAAAAAAAAATAAAATAAGACATTGTGTTACATAATAATATATTTAGATAATGCATAATGCCAAATAATGTATATTATATAAAAAGGTAGTATTTGTTGAGGACTTAAGATGTGGCTGGCAGCTTTCATCAAGCAAATGGTTGGCATAGAATAATCCAGTTAACCCCAATTTAAATTTCAGATTAAATCCTAGTAATATCCCCATTTCCAAATGAGGAAATTGAATCTCAGAGAGAACAGGCACTTGCCTAATGTGACACAGCTAGTGAGTGGTTCTTCTGGAATCTGAATCTAGGCAATCTGGCTCTAGACTCATGCTCTTCTTAAACACCACGTTACACAGCCATGCTTCTATAAATAAAATTTGTTTCCATATGGCAATTTTTTTTCCATATGGCAATTTTTGCCAAGTCATATTATATGATTGTTTAATACTCAACTACTTAACTTGCAGTCACTAAGTCTCCAGATATTTTCTCTTAAAACACTTATAAAATACATACGTGCTTGTGGTAGAGACATTGTGACCTTTATCTGTGTGTGTGTATGTTATTTAATCAATTTTATAACATACGAAGTGGTTCAGTTAAGGACCTTGAAATGCACATGGCCTCTAGGTTTTTTGCCAAGCTTTACAATTACATTTTTTCTCTTAATTAATCTAACCTCATCCATCTGAGTTTTGGTTCACTTTTGGCAGGATAAGTAAGGGCCTTGTTACAAAGAACACGTAAGTCAGATGAAGCCTTTGATTACTATTCATTCCTATAAAATGTACAGATGTGGTCTTAATAATGTGTACTAAAAATTCCAATTTTTATAAACCAAGAAATTTGGGACAGCTCAGTAAACTTGTTACTTACATTACCATTTAGACAACAGCTCTCAAATCTATACTATTCAGTTTTCGAAAGTTCAAATTCACGTATGTCCTGAAATCATTTAAAAAAAACAAAAAACTATTGACATGTGAGCCACTCTTTTCAGTGTTGCTGGAGAGAAGATAAAAAATAAAGTTTTATAACAATTGCAAAATATTTTATTTATAATTGTCATGAATGTGCTTGCCAGCCCATGGGTTAAAGACAATTTGATTGAAGAAGAACAACAAAACCCATATAAATTAATCATTGCTGAAAGCCTGAAAAATGATGAATTTCAGCAGTAGCTTTATTTGTAGTCAACAAGAAATTAGATTATCCTTTTGCAGCAGAATAGGTTACAATTTGTTATATCCCATTGACAGCCTTTAAAATATACAAACCTTTTACCTAACAAAGATAACACATCTTTAGAAGTAAAATTATTTGATTTGTTTTGTGAACCAATGGGTGTCATATCAGTATTAAACAACATAATATATTGTGCTTTTGCTCTTGATTGGTGTTGTATCTATATTTTAGAAGAGTAGAAGAGTAATAAAACGTGTTTGCTTACAGTCATGCAACCGGAATCAAAGCCCTTCACTTGGTGCAATTGCTTAGGGGGGCATACTGTGTTCAAAAATATTAGATATTCAATAAATACATAGAAACAAAAATTTCAAGTTAAAGAGGGTCTTAGAAACTGCCTACCACAGTGATTTTCCTTTTGCAAGAAAAAAAATCTCTTTTTATATATTTTATCATATGTAAAACATAGTCATGAAACACTGCTCAGGGGACTCCTCAAAGAGGGTGCCCTGAGGTCTACCTGATGAGACCTCCACTTTCCCATTTGATAGCTCCTACCTGATTGGGTAACACTGGAACATAGTCTTAAATAATTAGTAAGTCCACTATTTGATAGAAATAAGGAAGATGTTAGTTAGTGTCAGTAAGAATTCAAATTTACTTTTCCTGATTCCTGGATGAGTATTCCATCATCTGAAATGTTGCACTGAAGGTTAATGCTCAAGGATAGATGTTAGCACAATGTAATTCTAGGCCAAATGGAAAAGATCTTTATATTACCTGTATTTTGGAATTATTGATGCTACTGTTCTGCTCCATTAGTAGGGATAATTGCTATATGACTGTACTGAGTCATTTTGAAAGCTATTAGATTCAATTGAATGCTAAATGCATTTTGCTACAAGTAATAGGTTTGTTTGGCCCTGAAATAGCTATCAACAGCAAGTTCTGGGATCTTTAGAAATCATAAAACCAAACATGCATCTTCTTCTAATTCCTAGGATAGTTTAAGAAAAGTATAACTGGAGAACCTGGATTCGGAGTAGGGTCTTTTTAGGGGTAGTGAGATTGAGATTTTCGCTAAATTTTATTCCTAATTATAAATGAGAATCTATATGATTGGCAAATGTCATGAGCAAATGGCTACTCTCATCACACATTAATCTCACTCCCTCCTATTCAACAAAAGTATGAAAGGAAACAATTTTATCTAGGGTGGTGCAATCCTATAATTATGTAAATTTGAAATTCACACATTAAACCCAGACCTACAGCAGTGTAACTGTGTTAACATTTAAAAACTCAGCGACACACACTTCTTCCAGGTTTTATTAATTTTCTTCTTATCAATAATTCTATGGAATCAAATCTCTTTTCATCTGGCAATGTTATTATACTTGAATGGTAGTCCAGATGAAAGGAATTCTGGGGTCTAAGCTGAAAGGGGCTCTGATGTCTATAGTTGACTATTATCTTTTCTCTTTCGCTTGGGTTACCACTTTTTTTTCTGTCCGTCTTCAATTGGCCTAACTTGGACTTTCTCCAGATTTGGAATCTCAGCCTCAAAGCCATCACCGTACTTTCTAGGAGTGACCTGAGGCCCCAACAAACTTACCAAAAGCATGGAAAACTCTTTACTTAGTTCAACCAAAGAGAATGAATTTAAATTCAAGATGAGGTAAAAAATACTTGCAAATGTAGAGAAATAAACTAGTTCATTAGGGGAAGGTCTCTGATTCTATTTTAGTCTAAGTCTGACCTGAGTGTAGATTGACAGACACAATTTAGGAGATACCTAGCTCTATTTCTTTACTTTTTCCTATTTTCCTCTTTCCTCTTTTTCCTACTTTCTTTTGTAAAACATGTTATTAGCTATAAGGTCTCTGATCCCCTTTTAATATCTTGGATTCCCGGTGGACTGCTCATTCAGTTTTGATTTCTTAGGTGATGATCTGCTTCAAACTGTTGAAAAATTTACATAGTAGAAATGATTGATATGCTCTGACCCCACGGAAAGATCGGACTGGCTCAGGTGGCCTATCTCCATTCACTTCTTAAAGTTCTTTTTGATTACCTTTTCCCTCCATACTCCAGATAAAGGATTTTCAAGAATAATATCATTAAGGCTTTACCTATCCCCCCCAGCTTAGTAAGATTTGCCACTTATTCATAACAACGCCCCTGGACTAGGGGGCCAGCACAAAAAGAGTTTAGATGAGACTTTTAGATGACAAAAACCATTCCCACTAACAGAAAAAAAATCACCTTCTCCCCAAAACCATTGTTCTTCTATTAGTTCTATTAGTTAAAATAATAATATTATTTTCAGCTAAATAGAGATCAATGCCCTGGAAATATCTTTAAATGGAAAATACTGGAAAGAGAAGCGTGTGTCATTGCATTTTTTCCTACTGATGAAGTATGTCTCTTTAAGGCTAGAAACACCAAGGACGCAAGTATTTGTAAAGATCAAAAAACTAGAGTTCCTATACAGATTGAACCAAGTCTTTATTTTATTTTTTTATTTTTATATAAACATATAATGTAACCCCACCACCCTCTCCCAACACCCCTCCCCCCCAACCCCTCAGTTTGTTTTATGACATTAAGAGTCTCTTTTGGTTTGTCTCCTTCCTGATTCCAGTCTTGTTTCCTTTATTCTTTTCCTACCCCCTCAACCCCCACCCCCGTTGCATCTCCACTTCCTCATATCAGGGAGATCATATGATAGTTGTCTTTCTCCGACTGACTTATTTCGCTAAGCATAATACACTCTAGTTCCATCCATGTCGTCGCCAAGTCTTTATTTTAATCTGACTTCCTTTGATAGAAGTCACATGTTATTTTATTTAATTTATTTAAACTAAAAAAAAAATCAAAACATTTCACCCACCTTCCCCTCCCCTGCCCCAAACACCAATCTAGTCTCTGTGTCTATGAACTTAAAAAAAAAAATACTTGTGTGTGTGTGTATGTATATACACACATATAGGTATATGTATACACACACACATATAAGAGAGATCATATGGGGGCACTGGGTGACTCAGTCAATTAAGTGTCTATCTTCTGCTCAGGTCATGACCCCAGGGTCCTGAGATGGAGCCCCACGTGGGACTCCCTGCTCAGCTGGGAGCCTGCTTCTTCCTCTCTCCTGCCCCTCCTCCCCTGCTTATTTTCTGTGTCTCTCTGTCTCAAATATAGAAATAAATAAAATCTTAAAGAGATAGAGAGAGAGATATCATATGGCATTTGTATTTCTCTGTCTGTCTCATGTCATATTTTTAATAGGATTAGAGCAACAGACTCACAAGTACTGAGCTAGCTCTTAGTTTCTCCCTCCTCCAAACCATTCCGTATATAGTAATCAAAGTGATCTTGCTAAAATAAGAATCTCCTTCTTGAGCCATTCAGTGACTCTGAGATGTGATTCTGAGGGGGCATATTTGGCCTCACTGCCACCTTCCCCCTATTTTGCATTCCAGTGATGTCTTTTACTTCCTCAATTACGACATGTTACTCATCCCCAAACCTTTACATGGGCACTTCTCTCTCTCTAGAATGTTTTTACCCATCCACCTCCTCCAAATAACCTCCCTATCCCTACATAATTAAGTTCCCATCATACTTCTAAGTAAACACTTCTTTCCTCTTCTTGTCAACCTTTCTGGCCCAAGTGCACAGCCCTGTCCAGTTCACTGAACCTACTGGACCTCACTGGACCAACTGAGAACAACTTTGTCTCTGGAACCACATTGGGGGAGGGAGGGGACAGGGCACTGTACATGCAGTGCTCCAAATTCAAACCACCACTTTCAGAGGCTGAGGGGGAAAAAAAAGAAATCCTTAAAGATTAAGAAATCCTTAAAGATTAACAACATATGCCTATGAATTCTTGATAAATACCTGTGGTAGGAATCTATGAATGGAGCCAAACATAAGAAATAGAAACATTTGCTAACCTTGCCTCAGAAACAAATCTTCATCCTTAGACAAGAAATTAGATGTAACATTTATTGAAAATGAGCACATTTTCTATGCAATTTTCCTTCAAAAACTCCAGATGGATTTGGAATTGGAATTACAGATAATGCCACATAAGCATTCCTAATGTTGTCAGCTCCACTGGGATGAAGTGTCTCACCCCAACCCCTCAGATGGTCAATTATGACTTAAATCCTCTTGAAAGCTCCCTAAAGACTCCATCGTTACCTAATGTCAATTGTTCAATTACAAATCAGGTTTCAAATGTCTCCAAGTTCTGCACATTGACAAGGGAAGTGGAAAAAAAATTGAGAGATGGAGAAGGACCAGATCAATTTGGACTTTCATTAAACTACATATAATTAACACAGAACAGATGCTTCCCAATTAATTGTGCTGGCTTCAGAGGCAGGGAAATCTTTACTGATTTGTCTTGGACAGAACTTAACAGAGAGAAAAAGCTAGCAGAATCAACATATATTTTAAATAGTGTGTAATAATATTACCATTATCTTGAAATACTTACTTTCCTGTATGCATTTCATGGAATTAAGTGTTACATAAAGTTACTTAAACAGAGGCAGACACTTCATTCTAATAGTTTAAGATTTAAAACACAGGACATTGATAAGGTCATATGAATAATAAAAAGTACTAAGTTAAACATGAAGCAAAATCTAAATATGAAGCAAAATCTATCCATCTAAAGAAAGAACACCTTATCTATCTATCTATCTTTCAAATATCTAAGTGAAAAATACTGTAGGGCATTCACAAAATAGTACAGAAATAAAACTTGAAGGCCATAGAAAATATCACACACACATTTTCCTATAGTAAAGAGAAAGGGTCCCACATAGACCCTGAGAAAACACCATATACTAGAAAATTAGACCAAGGCTTTGTCTAAACAATTCCAAAGGTAATATAAATTTTGAAAGAGCAATACAGTTATGAGTATGGGGTCATTATGATGCCCAATATATTAAGTTTCTAGTTTAAAAAAATTAAAAAGATTTGTCCTTTCCATCTTTAAAAAAAAAACATAATGTGGGGCACCTGGGTGGCAGTTAAGTGGGTTAAACCTCTGCATTCGGCTCAAGTCATGATCTCAGGGTTCTGAGATCAAGCCAGGCATTAGGCTCTCTGCTCAGTAGGGAGCCTGCTTCCCTCCCCTCTCTCTGCCTACCTCTCTGCCTACTTGTGATCTCCTCTCTCTTTCAAATAAATAAATAAAATCTTTAAAAAATGATGTTTTAGAATATCTACCTGTATATTTATAAATGCCAAATATGATATTTTTGTAATAAGGACATAAACATATTTCACTTTTTAAAACAATGATACTTTCATTTCCTGGGTTGGTATATGTTGATTAGAGATAATGCAAATATTTTTCATATGAAGAAAATATTAAAAAAGGGTAAGAATGGAAATTTAACTGGAAAGTTGGACAAAAGATGTTCAATCTATCCATCTATACAAGCGCATACACACAAAGTAGTCTAATGTGTGACAAAATAATAATAGATATATCAATATGATAGGAATTAAGGTTCATTTTGGTGATCTGTATTTTCAGAATTTTCTATAGTTCAGTTCTGGCATAGCACTCATGATCTACAGAGTTAGATTCTCCGTGATTTGACTTTAAGTTCTGTCATTTACTAGATGCCTGACATTAAGTTACATAAACTAGCAAAGCCTCCGTGTCACTATTTATAAAATACTGATAATGGTCCCTACAGCACAATGCTATTGTAGGAATCTAACTGTATGAGAAGATCCAAGAAAAGAATACTTACCGAAGTGTTTAGTGCTTAACACAAACTATTTTAGTTACAGCGATGGTGCTAATGATACCACAATGAAGATATAATTAACTTTATAATGACTATAGGTATGATTATAAAGAGGATCTGACTATCATAAGGACCAACAAAACTGACTTTCAAAAATACTAGAATTAGGGGCACCTGGGTGGCTCAGCTGGTTAAGTGTCTGTCTTTAGCTCAAGTCATAATCCCAGGGGCCTGGGATGGAGCCCCTTGTTGGGCTTCCTGCTCAGAGGGGAGCCTGCTTCTCCATCTCCTGCTGCCTGCTATATATATGTCAGTTAGGGCTCTAGTAAGAAACAGAATTCACCCCAGATGCTTCAAGTGGTTAGGGCTAAGTGAACCAACAAGTTATGTTAAGCACCCAATTGCTTAGCAACAATAGGATGTCAATGCATTGCTGAGGAGACGGAGGAGGAAACAGAGTATCAGTAGCTTAGTAAGGAGTGTAACTCTGGAGAAGAGGTCATGTAGCAGATATTGTTATGGACTAAACAGATAAGTTCATCTAAAGATATGTCAAAACAGGGAGAAAGTAGGGAGGAAATACACTGACCTCTGTCTTTTCCTACCTGTTTGATTTCCTGCCAGGACATCTCATTGTCTAAAACCAAGCAGAAGTCAGTTGGCAAGGGATCCTGGGGGATACAATCTACAGAGGACAGCATCCTGGGGCACAGGCCAGGCAGAAATGGAAGAACATGGATATGGTATGAAGGTGGGGACAATAAGAGAAAAACCATCATGCATATATAGTAAATTACGTTTTAAAAAGGATGTTAAGTTTGCAAACGAGTTTTAGAAATACATTACCACTTTTGGAGAACTAATAAAAGAGATTGGTTTGTTGAGCAAGGAAAAGAGATCCAGCACACAGGCAAGACTGTTAATGGAGGGATGAAAGAAGAAATATTTATATTTTTGTTCACTGAAATGAAATCGGATGAGAATGTGTTATTGCAGCTTTCTATGACTAACTCTGTCTCCCTTCTTAAGAAAATTTGGGGAAAATGTAGCAAAATGGTAGCATTTGTTAAATCTGGATGTGAAAAAAATTGTGATTGGTCTTTCTACTTTTTAAAAAAATTATTTTTATTGACATATAATGTATTATTTGCCCCAGGGGTACAGGTCTGTGAATCATCAGGCTTACACATTTCACAGCACTCACCATAGCACATACTCTCCCCAATGTCCATAACCCAACCACCCCATCCCTACTCCCCTTCCCCCCAGCAACCCTCAGTTTGCTTTGTAAGATTAAGACTCTCTTATGGTTTGTCTATACTTCCCTGTATGAATAAAATAGCTTTTAATTTTCTTTAAAGAAAATATTCTGCTAGTTTACTGTGCTTAACTCCCCCAGACTAATAGATTACAAATTTTGATGGATCACAGATACCTCCAAGAAACTGAATAAAGGTACATTTTCCTTCTCTACGACATCTTGCCTAGCCCAACAGAGACATACCCTGAATACAAAAATGTTTATATAATTTCAGAGAATTCCTTGACTAGCCCATTTCTGAGCAGTATTTGGGTTCATATACCCCAGGAGCATTAGATAAGTCCCTAGTGTCCCAGTAGACAACATACACCTTTAAAGCAAGGCTAAATAAAGACTCCTCAATGTGGGGCACCTGGGTGGCTCAGTGGGTCAAAGCCTCTGCCTTCGGCTCAGGTCATGATCCCAGGGTCCTGGGATTGAGCCTCACATTGGGCTCTCTGCTCAGCAGGGAGCCTGCTTCCTCCTCTCTCTCTGCCTGCCTCTCTGCCTACTTGTGCTCTCTCTCTGTCAAATAAATAAATAAAATCTTTAAAAAAAAAAGACTCTTCAATGTATTATATAACACTTAGACAAAAAGAAGGCTGAAATTGAATTGACTAAAATACATACATATACCTGGTAATATAAAAACACATGATTTACTATGTCCACCTTTAAAGCAAGGCTAAATAGAGACCCTTCAATGGGTTATATGACACTTAGACAAAAAGAAGCCTGAATGTTGAACTGCTAAAATACATGCATATACCTGGTAATATAAAAACGCATGATTTACTATGTCCATTCATAAAGGACACAGATATATTGTGAAACTTTGTAAGATCAATGTAACTAAAGAAATCTTAAAAGAAACTATGTTTTTGTAGATAGGAAATATGTGATATAAGTATGTTCTAGTTTTTTTCTGTGTCTCAGACCAGGGTAACAATATCACCACTTTTCTACCTCAGCACTGAGGTAAACAAAGGAAAGGAGAAGAGGACATGAATGTTTCTACCCATTGTGGGCAAAATTAAGGAGCCAGAATATTGTGAGCCTGTGTCTAAACAAGATTTGGAAAAAAGACGTGTGTGGCAGAGGAAGATAATGGATACAAATATAGCAAATAGAAAACTAGTAGAAAGTAGAATGTCTGATCATGGTGAAAAGGTCATGGATTTTGTTGTTTTAAAAGAGCATACTTAAGAATGAATCTCTGGTGACCTGGGCACCTGGGTGGCTCAGTGGGTTAAGCCTCTGCCTTTGGCTCAGGTCATGATCTCAAGGTCCTGGGATCCAGCCCTGTATCGGGCTTTCTGTTCAGCAGGGAGCCTGTTTCCTCTCTCTGTCTGGCTGCTTCTCTGCCTGCTTGTGATCTCTCTCTCTGTCAAATAAATAAAATCTTAAAAAAAAAAAAAAAAAGAATGAATCCCTGAAGGGGCAGCTGAGTGGCTCAGTCATTAAGAGTCTGTCTTCAGCTTGGGTCATGATCCCGGGGTCTTGGGATCAAGCCCCACATCGGGCTCCCTGCTCTAAAGGAAGCCTGCTTCTCCCTCTCCCACTACCCCTGCTTGTGTTCCCTCGCTCTCTGTATCTCTATCTGTCAAATAAATAAGTAAAATCATTTAAAAAAAGAAGAATAAAAATGCCTGAAGATAGATCTTATCATGAAAAAAGAATCCAGAACAACGCTAAGAATCATACCTATCTAATAGACACTAATATTCTCCAGCCCCATCTTGCTGCATTTTGACTTTTGAGCCCATGGAAGGATGACTGATACATCACTTACATTGGTAAATGAAGTTTCTTTTGGTGGTGTATTACCACATTCAAAGTAAAAAACAACAACAACTGCATATTCTCTTGTTTTCTTCTAAAAATTTTATAGTTTATTTTTACACTTGGGTCATTTTGAGCTAATTTTGTATTATGTATGAGGTATAGGGCAATAATCTCTCTTTTTTGCATATTAATGTGTGAGTGTTCCGGCATCATTTGTTGGATTGTCTTCTCTCTATGCAATTGCCTTTGAATCTTTGTCAGATCTGTTGAATATTCTGGATTTTCTATTCTGTTCTATTGATTGATGTAATCACTTTTCACCAACACCACAGTGTCTTAATTATTATAGTTCTATAGTAGTTCCTGAAATCAGGTACTGGGGCCCCTTCATTTTTTTTTTCTTTTCAAGACATTCTAACTTTTCTAATTCTTTTATTTGTCTATATGCATTTTAGAATAAGCTTGTTAATATCTAAGAAGATGATCTAAAATTTTGGTTGAGATTGTGCTGAATCTGTAGATGAAATTGAGAAGAACTGACATCTTGATCGTATTGAGTCTTCCAATCCATGAACACAGCATATCTCTCCATTTATTTAGGTCATCTTTGATTACTTTTAGAAATATTTTATAGTTTTCAGCATACATATACTGTTCATGCTTTTTATAATTATATCTATTTAATTTTACTCAATACTATCTTAAATACATGATCTATATGAGATACATATGTCACTGTGTGGTATATAATAGTGTATATGATGTATACAACATATATAAAATTCTATGATCCAATTATTTCTCACTAATACATAGAAATATAATTGATCTTTGTATGTTGATTTTGCATTCTGTAAACCCACCAAAGTAGTTTTTAGTTTGTTAGATCTAGGAACTATTTTGCAAATATTCAGGGATTCTCTATGTAGATAATTAAGTCCTCTATGAATAAAAAATTTTCTTATTTTCCAATATATATATTTTCTTATCTTATTACACAGTTTAGAACTCCCATTATAATGTTAAATAGGAGTAGTAAGAGAGGACATTTGCCCTCTTCACAGTATTAGAGAGGACCATTGTCTATCCATTAAGTATGAAGTTATCTACATATATATTTGTAAATGCCTTTATTAGGTTAAAGAATATCTCTTCTATTCCTCACTTGCTGAAAATTTTCATCAGGAATGGATGTAGAATATCGACAAATGTATTCTTCTGCATCAACTGAGATGATGGAATGGTTTTCTTTCCTTAGTTAATATGGTGAATTTCATTAATTTTTGGATGTTGAACCTCTCTTGCATTCCTTGAATGAACCTCATTTGATCATGATGTATTATTCTTTTATAGGATGATATCTTTATTTATA
>RCUC01143543.1:0-31748 GCA_003697995.1 Taxidea taxus jeffersonii | reverse complement strand
TGGCTGCTAAAGTTAACAGGAGAAAGGCAGATGGGGAACCTTATAATGAATGGATCAAGGTGACAATATCTGAACCCACAGATCAATTTAATATCATAAAGAGAAACAGATATGGTAAGCCTCATGATAGGATGCAAGAGGAAATGTATATTATGTACAATATAGGAAATCTACTCCACTATCTTTATGTGTCAGAAAAGCCTCTATCTAGTCAAGTATCAAATACCCATTCCCAACTATCCAGTTTACAGGAAATACAGGGGTAGAATAATATGTTAAGTGACACTACAGAAAAGCAATCAGCAAAATTCAGAAGGTAGGACATGAAAAAAAAAGATTCTTTTTCTGGAAAAAAATGTCTTTTCAACAAATAAACAACTCAGTCTTTTCAAAAAATTGTAAGACTTTTTTAAAAAGAGGCAGAGAGGGGCACCTGGATGGCTCAGTGGGTTAAGCCTCTGCCTTCTGCTCAGGTCATGATCCCAGAGTCCTGGGATCTAGTCCCACATCGGCTCTCTGCTCAGTGGGAAGCCTGCTTCCCCCTCTCTCTCTTTGCCTGCCTCTCTGCCTACTTGTGATCTCTCTCTGTCAAATAAATAAATATTTTTTTTAAAAAGAGGCAGATAAACTTTAGATTAAAAGAGATTTAAGGGAGGGGAGCCTGGGTGGCTCAGTGGGTTAAGCCGCTGCCTTCAGCTCAGGTCATGATCTCAGGGTCCTAGGTTCAAGCCCCCAATCAGGCTCTCTGCTCAGTGGGGAGCCTGCTTTCTCCTGCCTCTCTGCCTCCTTGTGATCTCTCTTTGTCAAATATATAAGTGAAATCTTTAAAAAAATTTTAAAAAAGAGATTTAAGGGATATACAAACCAAATGCAGTATGTGAAATTATTTGGATCCCAATTCAAACAAACCAAGGAGAAAAAACTGAGACAGAGAAATTCAAGCACTGACACTATGATTTTCAGTCAAAATTGTTATATTTTTTAAGTGTAATAATGATATTGTGGTGATGTTTAAAAAAACACTCCTTGTCTTTTAAAGAAAGATACTAAAGTATTTTAAGATGAAATCACAGGATGTCTTGGATCTCTCATGATAACATGAGAGACAGAGAAAAGAGCACTGATGAACCAAGATTGGCTTGACTGTGTGTTGGTCATCATTAAAGAGAGTTCATTAGACAACTCGACTTTTGTGTACATTTGAAATGTCCCATGATACTTTAAAAAAAAAAAATACTTTATTTATTTGACAGAGAGAGAGATAGTAAGAGAGGGAACACAAGCAGGGGGAGTGGGAGAGGGAGAAGCAAGCTTCCTGTTGAGCATGGAGCCCAATGCAGGACTTGATCCCATGCCCCTGGGATCATGACCTGAGCCGAAGGCAGATGCTCAACTGACTAAGCCACCCAGGAGCTCCCCATGATACATTTTTAAAAGTCCATAGCTTTACATATACATGGACTATAAAATTATAAAATGTTCTCTGTTATTCCAACAGTGTAGCTTCTGTACATCTGATATAAATGGAAGACTGTGGCAATAAATTAGAATCCTCCTCTGGATGTGGAGTGTGTTTTGATCAATTTTAATGTAACTGTATGACAAGTTATTGGCAAGTATGTGTATTTAGGTTTATATCTATTTAGAAAGACACACAATTTATATGAATCTATTCCATAAACTAGATGAGGTTCATTTGAGTTTATAGCTACCCATAAAAAGTGATACAGATTCAAGCATGGTCCTTTGCTTTTGCCTAGAAAATCTTACATTTCCTAAGTGAACTATAATTCAGAATAGATATTTTATACCCTGGATGTATTTGTGGATGGCAATGAATTGACCAGTTTCTCTTGGAATTTAGTTTTCTATCCTTTAGCCTTTTGAGTTTACCTAAAACTAAAAAGTACATTTAAGAAATAGAAAGCAGGGGCACAGTGCTCAGTGGGTTAAAGCCTCTGCCTTTGGCTCAGGTCATGATCCCAGGATCCTTGGATGGAGCCCCACACGGCAGGGAGCCTGCTTCCTCCTCTCTCTCTGCCTGCCTCTCTGCCTACTTGTGATCTCTGTCAAATAAGTAAATAAAATCTTTTAAAAATTTTTAAAAAAGAAATAGAAAGCAAATGCATCTAGTATATTAATATCAAAATATTATATATATATCTCAAATATATTATATATATATTTTGACAATATATGTTTATATATTGTCAAAGGAATTAGTTAATATATGATTCAAAAATTTTATCTACTTAAATTAGAGTCCTGAGAATCATCACTTTGGAATTCTTAAGTGTAGAAAGTAACTTAAAATTTCATTTAGTCTAGGGTGCCTGTGTGGCTCAGTTAAGCATGTGCCTTCAGCTCAGGTCATGATCCCAGGGTCCTGGGATGGAGTCCCATATCAGGCTCCTTGCTCAGTGGGGTGTGTTCTTCTCCCTCTCCTTCTGCCTCTCCCACCTGCTCATGCTCTCTCTCTCTTTCTCAAATAAATAAAATATTTTTAAAAATTTCATTTAGTCTAATCCTTGTCTTCTGAGCAGAAGCAAACCAAGTGTGTAGTCAAGGTAGAAGTGCATTAAAGGGTTCCTCTTTTTCTGCCAACAATATTATTTGACCTTGAGCAAAAAACATTCAATTGTCATACCAATCCACAATGGTAGGTATATTATGGAATAGGAGTGGGAGAGCCTAATACAAATATAGACACAAACCGAAGCTGAAAACAGAACTCAAGAATACGGTGGGGAGGGGGCACAGTGCACCTGGGTGACATAGTCAGTTAAGCACCCAACTCTTGTTTTTGGCTCAGGTCATGATCTCAAGGTTGTGAGTTCGAGCTCTGTGTTGGGCTCCATGCTCAGAACGGAGTCTGCCTCACATTCTCTCTCCCTCTTCCCCTCCCACTCATCCTCTCTCTTTCTCTCTCTCTAAAATAAATAAATCTTAAGGGGGGGGGGAACCTCAAGTACACAGAAGGCTGAAGAAAACTTCCAAAAACCATACTTATCTTCATAAAACTATTGAAAAGACATTCAACTACAAAACAAAAATACAATTCCATAAACTACCAACTATAAGAGAACAAATTTCTTGAAATTAAGAATATGCTGGCTGATTAAGAAAAAAAAAATCAAGAGCACCTGGGTAGCTCAGTTGGTTGAGCCTGCAACTCTTGGTTTCAACTGGGGTCATGAGCTCAGGGTAATGGCATCAGGCCCCACGTTAGGCTCTCTTTGAAGAGTCTCTCCCTCTGTCCCTCTCTCTATTCACTCTCATACTCTCTAATAAATTCTTTAAAAAAAAAAGTCAGTGGACTAGTAGGAGGTTAAGGACAAGAAAATCTCCTAGAAAGTAGAATAAAAACATGAAAAAATGTAAATAGAAAAAGCAAAAAGATCAGAGGACCCAAGAGGTACCACTTATAACCAGAAATAGTTCCAGTAAGGTAATAATGAACAGAAGCAGATTTTAAGGAAAGTTTCCCAGAATTGAAGGAAATGTCTCTAGATTACAAGATCCTAATGGATAACCAGTAAAAATGGCTTTAACAAAAGACCACACTAAGGCATATAATACAATTCATCCAAGAAGGGATAAAGAGAGAATTCTAAAGGTTTCCAAAATTGAGAACAGGTCACAAAAGATTAGAAATAAGAGTGCATCAGACTTCTGAATCACAACAACCCAGAGAAGTAGAAGAATCCTTCAAAATTCTGAAAGAGAATAATTTTCCATCTAGAATTCTAAGCTTAGATATCTTATAAAACCCAAGTACAAAAGTAACAACAACAACAACAAAAAAAAAAGGAGTAAAAAAGACCTTTCAAACTAGTTAATTGGGAAAAATGTGCTTTCATGACAACTTCTCTTAGAAAGTTTGGAGGTCAGCTCCAGCAATTAAAGGAATAGGTCATAAAAGATTAAAAAAAAAAAAATGTGACTGAGGACATAGGATCCATCACAGGAGGGATATGAAGGGTGCTCCAGGTAACACCTGCATAGCAGGCCTGGACCAACAAGGACATATTGGAACAGGAAGACAGAGGATCCTAGAAGGGAAATTTCAAGGAAATTTGAAATGAAGCTGCTAGATACTGGATGTGTTGAGTATGTATGTATAAACTAATATTGGTCAGTTACTGAGAGGTATCAGAAATTTGGAGGAAGACATAGTGGAAGGAAGGAAAAAAATAAGCAGATGAAAAAGCCAGATGGTTAAAGACTCAAAAAGATAGAACAGAATAGTCAAAACCAACATTATTTTAAGTAGCTTCTACACGAGGTTGATTTTTCTCCATCTTGAAAGAGCTCAGCTCTCACAAATGTCCTCTTCCAATCTTAACGTGTCCATATATAACTGTAAATATGATTTCTCTGAAAACTCTTTCTCAATGTACAAAACATGCTGAACCCATTTGAAAAGAATAAACGTGCCTTATGTGCATAAATAAGACTAAACATTTGAAATTCCAAAATCTGCTATGAGGAAAAACACCTTTATAGTCAATTCACTGAAGAGGAAACCTAAAAAGCAAATAAATACAAAAAGATAGTAAATCTCACTAGTAATTAGGGAAGTACAAATTGAAAGAATGTGAGTTACCATTTCATACCCACGATATTGGCAAAATTTAAAAACCTAACAATATGAGTGTTGGGGAAGTTCTGGAAACCTGGAACTCTCATATATTGCTGAGAATTATATAACTTTAGAGAGAAAACAGTGATACCCAACAAAACCAAAGACAGCCTGACCACTTTTAGGTGTTATCATGTAAATAAACTCTCATTCATTTGCACAAAGAGAATGCATAAAAGGATGTTTACTAAGAGTCATTTACCAGAGGAAAAAATTGGAAACCTCCTAACTGTTCATTAATAGGGTAATAAACACGCTGGTGTTTATTCCTATAAGGGAATGGCATACAGGAGTTAAAATGAACTACCTGAGCTACATATATGAATATGCACATTTAGGGGGGAAAAAAGGTTGCAAAAGGGCATAAACATTATGTATTTATATAGAAAAATAAAAACAAAAAATATAAGTTATTTATGCACACATGTATGTAGTGATAGCATAAGAACATACTATAGAAAGAATATGCACCAATTATAGGATATTGGTTAGCTCTAAATAGGAAAAAAAAGGAAAACTAAGAAGCAACATTGTATCTAACATTCTAAAAAAAGGCAAAGATATCTGAAAGCAAAGATGGCAACAGGTTAACATTAGCTAAATGCATTTTTCCTATACTTTTCTGTAAGTTTGAAATTTTTTAATAATTAAAACTTTTAATAAAAATATATTAAAATACACAGCAACAAATTATAATATGTAGTCTTTATTTGGATTCTGAGTCAAAAAAAGAAACTAGGAAAAGTACACACACACACACATACACACACACACAGAAAACAATTAGGAATTTAAATAGTAACTATATGTTGATACTTTGGAAGTTTTGTGCATTTTTCCCTTGGTGTGATAATAGTTTTAAAAGGGAGCCTTATCTTTTAGGCATATATACTGAAATGATATGGATCAATAAATGTTGACACATGATTTTTAGATACTGCTTCCAAATAATACTGGGTGTGCTGGGAGTTAAGCTGCTGGATGAAACATGACTGGCCACATGTTCTTAAGTTTTTCAAGTTGGGTAACAGTCACTGTGTGGTTGTCATACTCCTGTTTAATTATGTATATGTTTGTAATTGCCCAAAATACATTCAAACAGACAAAAAATGTCAAGCTCAATGTTTAAATTAAAATTAAGATATGCAAATTCTGGAGTCCCTGTTAAGAAATAGGAACAACTGTTTAAGGGTGCACTGAATTAAATGACATGTAGGTCTCCAGCTCAGGGACACAGCACTATTTTCACGGCTCTGAAGTCCTCTAAAAGATAAAGAGACCATGGATTCCTAAGTACCCCATGCCAATTAGGCTGACTTTCTGGAAACTGTCTGCTTCATGACCCTACCCGCACTGAAAGAGTTATGCCTCTCATTTTGCTGAGAGAAGTGAATTCATTTTTCTGCCAGGTGAATAATGCAGGAACTCGACTTAGGAATTTTAATGCTGCATTTACTTCTTCCTGACTCCGTAGAGGGAAAGCATCTGTTAAAATTCTTGAGCATACAAGATCCAGTGTTTCTTATTAAAACAGAAGAAGGCAAGCAATTAAATACATCCAAGCTAACTAGTTCTAACTACTTCTTAATATTATTACTGGACTTCAAAAACACTGGTATCCAATTCTGTAAAGGTCTAAAAATAAGTTTTTTTTTAACAACTACAGAATTATGCAATGTCAAACAACTTACATGCCTTTTCTATTCTAAGAAATTGGTATTTACAGGTTTCATAAAAATATAATATTTTTTCTTTTTAGAAATGAGAAACATTATTTTTGTAATTCTATTTGTTTAAAATAATCTTTGCCAAGAAACCAACCTCCAAAATATATTTTCTAACAGCAGCTTTGAGTTCATGGCACTCAAAAAAGATAATTTTAAATCATATTGAATATATATAGAAAAAATAGAGAGAGAATAATATATATAGAAAATATAATATAGAGAAATATATATAGAGAAAAATAATATATAGAAAAAAATGTTTTGTTCAATGCAGATTTTCACACCCTTGGCATTCTTTTTACATTTGTTTGTTACCAGGGTAAAGATAACTATATTACATTTTTAGAAATTAAACTTAAATATTTTTAGAAATTGTACAGTGAGAGAAGAAGGCAGTTTGCAGAACAGAGACAAAATAAGACAGCAATCAAAAGAAAACATATGTGTCAGAGGATTAACTGCTCTATTCATTGGAGCCATCTTCTTCCAAAGAAAATTATTTTTTAATTGTCTTAGGAATACTAATGTCATATGAAGCTACTCTACCTGTTAATATTTATGCTTGCTGGAGCCAAAAGAAAGCTAATTTCCCTAAGTGTGCACTATATCCTCCTCCTCTGGATAGAACTCTCTTCTCTGAACAACTCTTCGCAAGAAGGAGCCAAAGCATTACCATACAAGTTCTCATTAGTGGAATCAGCCACCAAGAGCAAGGATCACAAAGAGTAGTCTCAGCGACTCCCTTAGTGACCAGCAGCCTGCATTTCTTACAGATAACGAGGGCCACTAAGCACACCATCCCGACAAAGCTTGTTAGCACATAGTTAGAAGATGCAGACACAGCGAACTATAATAAAGGCAAGACATCCTGCTTGGTGGCTGATGAATATGGTCCACAACTGAACACCACTTCCCGGATCCACCAGAAAGTGAGCTTCCAGGCTTGGTGGCCAGGACAACTTTGGAGAGGACACAACGTCTTCACTGAACCCTGAAGTCTGACCAGGATATCAACAGAGAGAGATGGCCTCGCATGGAAGTATTCCAGGTGGAATTTGCAACTCTTGCAAAGGGGAGAAAATGCTAGATGCTATCAAAAAGGACAGTTGTCAAGTTTGGCTAAACTCTGAGTCTATGCAGGTGAATCCAGGCAGGGGGAGGAGCTTGAAAGAGTAGCCTATGGAGGGCCTTGCATGGAAGTGTCAGCAGTTCTTACTTGAGGAGTGAGCATGGCAGCTACAGTGATCCGACCTTTGTACGGTTGCCCATCAATCTCCACACTTGGCTTTACCTGCACATACTGGGCCCCCGCAATGACACTGTATTCCCCCCCGGGTGTGCCTACCCAAACTGAAACCACATTTAAGTCAATCAAGTTTCCATTCCTTTGATGGACATTCATTGTTTGTTAATTAGTAGAGAGGGTGTTGGAATGAAAACTGGTTTGAAGGGAACCTGAGTGGCTCAGTCAGTTCAGCGTTTGCCTTCGGCTCAGGTCATGATCTCAAGCCCCTGGGATCCAACCCCGCACTGGGCTTCAGTAGGGAGTCTGCTTCTCTTTCTCTTTCTCCCTCTACCTCTACCTCTCCCCAATGCTCGTGCTCTCTCTCTCAAATAAATAAATAAAATCTTTAAAAAAAAAAAAAAGGATGAAAACTGGTTTGAGCTTCTTTTGTTCTTCACTCAGCAAGCACTCAGTGCTTAGTGGGTGCTCTGCACTGGGCTGGCCATGAGGGAAACCAAGTTGACCAAGACCTCAACTCAGCACCCAGGAAGCCTATAGTATGTACAATCAACATGAAAACTTTCAGTTTCTTAGGAGTTAAACAGGTATCTATTCTAGAAACAATTCTACTCCTAGGTATTTATACAACTGGAATGAAAACATAATTCCCAAAAAGAAACTTTATAGAGGAATGTTCACAGCAGCTTTATTCACAGTAGCCAAAAATGAGAAATAAGCCAGGCGTCCATCAATAGAAGACTAGGGAACTGTGGTAAATTCATCAGTGCAAGATGAGTCTGTAGTAAAAGGGGACCAACTACAGATTCACGCAATGCCATGGATGTGTCTCAAAAACCTGTGAGTGAAAAAAGCTGAACACAAGTAAGTTTCATAGTGTCTGATTCCATTCCATTTTAGAATAAGCAAATTAAACTATGATGTGGAAAGTAGAGGAGTAGTTGCTTCTGGGGGTAGGGGTTGGTTGGAAAGGAGTAGAAGGAAGCTTTCTGGAGTGACAGAAATATTCTGTGCCTTGATATTCTTTTCACCAAATAGACTGAAGAGAGTTAACATGTGACCATTTCACTGTATTATGAATTATAACTCAAACAAAACTATATAAAGCATCCTAGAGTCTAAACATTGTAGAAAGGAACAAAAGGGTGTATTGGGCACATAGGATTACACAAGAGAGATCCCTAACTCAGACAAAGGGCGTCTGGAAAGGCATCTAGAAGTAAGTGACCCTGGAGTTCAGGCTTGAAAGATGAGTCAGAGTTAACCAGGATGCCATTTACAATGATGTGGCTGGAACTAGAGGGTATTATGCTAAGCGAAATAAGTCAATCAGAGAAAGACCATTATCATGTGATCTCACTGGTATGTGGGATTTGAGAAACAAGGCAGAGGATCATAGGGGAAGAGAGGAAAAAATTGAAACAAGACAAAACCAGAGAGGGAGACAAACCATAAGACACTCTTAATCTCGGGAAACAAACTGAGGGTTGCTGGGGGCCAGGGAGCAAGGATAGGGTGGCTGAGTTATGGACATTGGGGAGGGTATGTGCTATGGTGAGTGCTGTGAATTGTGTAAGACTGATGATTCACATACCTGTACCCCGGGGGCAAATAATACATTATATGTTAATAATAAAAAAAAGAGGAAAAAAAAGTGTAAGTGGATAATAAACATATGAACAACACCAACAAAAAAGGAGTTAACCAGGATGGAAGGAAAGGGAAGGAAAGAAGATATTCCTAACAAAGGAAGTAGATGTACAAAAGGGGTGGGGGTGGATGCTCGGGTGTCACAGGGAAAGCTTCCAACTCCTGGACCACAAGGTGAGAAAGGCCCAGACCTGGCCTCCAGACCCAAACACAAAACCTCCCGTGCTTTGTCAGGGAGGATCCCCCTCAGCACATGGCACCTTTGAAAAGACCCAAGGAAACGAACCCAGAACATCTCTAAGAAGACTGGACACAGGGGCGTCTGGGTGACGCAGTGGGTTGAGGCCTCTGCTTTCGGCTCGGGTCGTGATCTCGGGGTCCTGGGATCGATCCCC
Source organism: Taxidea taxus jeffersonii (assembly GCA_003697995.1). Lineage (NCBI taxonomy): Eukaryota > Metazoa > Chordata > Mammalia > Carnivora > Mustelidae > Taxidea > Taxidea taxus. Next base: position 22,091 of record RCUC01143543.1, on the reverse strand, counting down.
ACATCGGGCTCTCTGCTCAGTGTGGAGCCTGCTTCCTCCTCTCTCTCTGCCTGCCTCTCTGCCTACTTGTGATCTCTGTCTGTCAGATAAATAAATAAATAAAAATATTTTTTAAAAAAAAGAAGAAGAAGACTGGACACAAACCCTTATCCACAGGCCCAAGCGCTGACCCAGGAGCTAAACAAAGCTCTATCTTAAATTCACATTGGATTTGGTTTTCAAAAGACAACCCAGCTGGTTAATCGTGTTGGGATCTGTCATTTGGATTTCAACCGTTCCCAAGGGAGAAAAAAATGCGTTTGAAGGGTGCGCAGCAGGCAATGAATTTATTTCAACATCCACTTATATCACGTGTTTGCTCCACTGTATTTAAAGGAACAGTAGCCCTGCAAGATGCCCGGCTGGACAGGAGGAGGATGCTGTGGTTAAATACGAAGATTTGGGAAGGGTCACTTTCGGATACACATGAGCACAACTCAAGCTGCGAAAAAGCTGGGTAACTGCAAACCCAGCATGTACCAATATTGTTGTTATGAGACCTGTCCATCATGGAACATCTAGTGGCAGCCAGTACAGTTGTGGAACATGTTCTGAGACAGGACTTCTTAGGTAAAATCCAAATGAGATGCAAGACTTTCAGGCCACTGGAGCGACCGCCCGGAAGCGGTCCAGTGGCTCAAGTCTTCAAATGCACTTCCTCATGATTTATAGCTTTCTTAACACCAGGTCTAGTAACAAGTGATGACTCTGTCTATGGAGTACCTCCAAAGTTCCAGCTATTTTAGGCTTTTTTTTATGTAATCCTCTTACCACCTCCAAAGCGGATACTATCAGAAGTCCAATTTTATATGCAAGGAAGCAAACGCACCAAGTCATCTGAAATACGTGCTGAAAATTTCATAGGTAATATATGACAGAGCTGGAATATGAACTGAGGCATAATTTCCAACTGTTCTATCTTAAGCACCATGCCAGTTAGCCATCTCCACTGTACAATATTAACCCATCCTCTGTGCATTCATCCGTTCATGTAGTCATGCATTCAAATCCCTCACTTAAAAATGAAGTGCTGATGAAGTCATGTCAAGTTCATTACACTGGAAAATATATTTTTAGTCTATGTTGGCTGAAACTTGGTTTTGGAGATGGGAGAAGGTAGATTCTTTATCTTCTCACTTTTGAGTATCAGGAGAATACCCTGTCACCTACTTTTATGCTAGGAACATATCTGGTATTGGCCATTATGGCCAAAAATGGTATTGCCAAGCAGGTTTCAACCCTAGTAGCTTTTCTGGGTCAGGTTTGATTCAATCATTGAATCAAGCCCTTCATGAAACACATTTTCTGGAATTTTCCTGAACCATAGATTCTCAAAGCTGGCTGATGGACTCTATATTTAAAAACAAACAAACAAACCACACACATACACACCAACCCTGAAAATAATCGTCTCTAAAAAAAACTAAAAATCCTCACCAATAGCTATCACTAGAAGTATTAATAAAGTTGTAGAAGTTCTTTAAGTTTAAGAAAACAAGTATTTTACCTTTAAGCCCCCCTTGATTTATAAAAATAAGATATAATTGTGTCCCTTTGTGCGTGGGTGGGTAGGTGTGAATCTATCTTACCTAGTAGGTAAGAGATTGAATGCAACACCTATGTATCACTATAGTTGTATCTCTTATCTGACAATTATCAAATATTTTAATTTACTAGCAGCTCCATTTGTAAAAAAAATCCTTCCAGACTCTCACCAGGATGAATGACAACTTCTTGGAGTGGGGTAATTTTAATGAGATTTCCCCCAATACTTCCTTTGTTCTCAGGCTCACCCAGTTCAAATTTGGGCTTTGTCCCCCAAGTTCTTTAAGGCATCTCAGAGCAGGGGAAGCTCACAGAAGATGAATTTAGTACCTGACCTTTCACAGTGCTTTACCCTCAGGCTACTTGATCAGCGTTAAATAACTAAAAAATATATATATATGCGTATATATATATATTTTAATGTGTAAAGATAGTTCAGTGGAATACTCTAAAAGAAAGCTAACAGCCACTCCCCCAAGCCCTTTCTGTACTGCCACATTCTCCCTTCCAGGGAGATGTTATTCTAGTCTGTGGTCCCCAGAGAGACATCAGTGCGCAACTGCACTTTTTCACATTGGAGCCCGAATGCAAAATGTGGCCTCATTACTACATGCCGACTAACAGACCATCACATTTTGGCTAAAATGTTTCTTACATTTTCTCCATTTGATCTATGTGCCAATGAAGAAGAGTTTGCATATGTAAGACCCTGTGAGCGTATTTTAGAGCTCATCTGAACAGAAGCGTCAAGCATCTAAAAATATAGGATGAGCTCTACTTGTGTATAATCTATCATGCCAATATGGATAATTTAACAAATAATCAAAAATAGTACAGCTTTGGGAGGAATAAATTTGTCAGGAGTCAGAAGTTTAACCTACTCATGGGAAGTAATACAGCTCTGAAAACTTCAGTTTCTTAAAAGAGGGTTCACTTTTAATCAGCTGGGATATACATTAAGCTTCCATATTCTTGTTATAAGAACATCCTCAAAACATAACCATATGGAAGCAAGTAAAGACAACACAATATACATACATCCAAGAGTTTAAGCTTATATAATTTCAAGAATGTTTAATAGTTCCATATTTACTACGCTAAAATAAGAAAAAAAACCAGCAGAGCTAAACAGTTAACTGCAAGGACACATCTGAAATGACAAGAATATAAGCTTAAGATCTTAACATACAGGTTCCAGAAGCTTCTGGCAGAGTCAAGTATGTGAATTCTCTGACTTGTAATATCACACCATCCCATCTTCTGCCATCTGCCTCTAGCAAATGTTGGTGTATTCCCAGGATGGAAACAAGCTTCCTTTCTGAACATTCCTACAAAGACTTCAAAAATACGGCCTGCTGCAGTTGAGCATTATTGCCTTGAATTCAGGATAGAAAAATTAATCCAGAGTCTCCTTCAGGAATTCAGAAAAGTCAAGAAATCCCTCATTTAAATGACTAGTGTCTAAACTGAATGAGGCAAAGAATCCCATACTGACAGCCCAGTGAAGGGCCAACCCATCTTTGAGAAATGAAAACTAGAGAACTCATGAGCTACAAGATGGTACCGAGGCTTCCAAGTACATGTTAGAAAACAGAACATTAAAATCCCCTCCCCATTTGGGGTTTCTCACGAAGAGGCCTTCAAGCATGCAATTTCTGTTTTCTGTTTCTGGTGGATTTATGAGACTCTCAGAGTGCAATACCCTTATTGCAGTGTTACAACATTCTGTATGATTAATTGATTGCAAATCACTGCAGAGGGTGCCAAGATCACTGGTAGGAAGCAGGTCATTAAATAAATAAAACTCGGCCAATGATTTGCTTGTAAACTTTACTTCCAAAGCTTTAGAGCACAGCACCATTCCTTACAAAATGGCCTCAATTCACCAGAGAAGCAGAGTGTCCTATATTTTTGGCCGATGATGCAAATATTCTCTATTTAATCCAAACATCCAGCATGTTATGCTTGAGGAAGAAAAAGCTGTAGTGTAATGAAATTTGCACAAAGAGAGCTATGGAAAAGAGTCCTCGTGAAAATAATTAAATTTTGCACAGCCTTACTGTGAAATTGTTCTGTGAAAGGCCCTATCCTGCATAACTGGAAACTTTGCAAGATTACATTTTTCCTTAGGTAAATCTTCAAACTAAACATTGATGTTTCAAATTAAATTGAATTAATATGTCATCCAGAGAGAGAATGGAGACCCTGGCCCCTCAACTGAGGAAACTCAACAGCGATTTATCATGGCAAATTAATAGCTCTGTAGATCAAAACTTGGGCCCAGTGGTTGTTTTTATTACTATTATTATTATTATTATTATTATTACTATTATTACCTGGCTCAAATCTGTAAAAAGCAACAGGACAGGACTTCTTTCCCTCAGCCAGCTGTGTCTGGGAACTGACCAGCTGAGAATATGTAGGTGCTTTCCAGTTAGTGTAAAGCAAAGGGAAATATTTCTTAAGGTGCCACCACACTTAATTTGAAGATTGCTAGCATCAATACGTGATCGTTCAGGCAGTATTTTAAGTCCAACAAGTTAGAAAGTCCTGCCAGGGAAATTGGTTCACATTCTAGGCATATATTTAACTAAACAAATAGTGTTTGTTTTGCCTGGGGAAATACACTAGACTTAAATAGGGTTTAGCAAAAGAAAAAGGGTTAAAGAAACCATTTCACTGATATAGAACTGACCGCCCATGTTTAATTCACTGGTGTTTGAGCTACTATATGGTTAAAAAAGAAATACTCCAGTGAACAAATAAGTTGACTAAGTTATTGATAAAACAGTTAAATGCTAAGCTGCTTATATGCCATCTTCCTAAAATGATAGGGATAAGGTTGTTTCTACTTGTTTAGAATAAATTAAAGCATTTTATGAAGAACACACTTTAACTTTTTAAGTTTTCATTTGCCATGCATGGTTACATGGGGCTACATATAACATTCTAAATGGAAAAATTAATCACACAAAGAGATGCTCTCTAGAGTTGGACCAAGAGTACCTATAGCAATGCAGTAAACAGGACGATATATCAGTAAACAAATTTATTTCAACATTAATTATATAGGAAGAAAAGTTGATAACTGTTAAAGTATGCTGCCTAGAATCCAGTTAGGGATTAAAGGCAAACAATCTTGACAGTTACTCTGACATTTTAAGAATGCCATTTAACATACACCCATCTTACAGGTTTTGAACCTCAGTGAATCCAGTGAGGTAGTCCCCTCTAGCCTACCTGTGTTAACCACCATCACATGCCACATAACTGTCTGTTCTCAACCTCTTCCCATGCCTCAGTCCAGGCAAGCTGTGTAGCTCAAGCTTACAGGTGCTGTCATTTCTGCTAAAGAGCAGGGACCCTGACTCCTTCATTTACATCATAAATATTATCCAATGTTCATTTTTTGCCAAACAGTGTGCTTGGTGCTTCTGAGAGAGCAATGAACAAAGGAGATGCATGTGGCTTCCCCACCCCTGTGAAGCCTTTTCTGTACTGGGGCAGGCAGACATTACATACATTATTACACAGTTAATTAATTCAAATTATGGGAAGTGCTAATAAGAGGTACATCCTGGCAATTCTGAACCTTGATTTTTATCAGTCTATCCAGGACTAATAAGAACAAATTGATTCAGAGTAACCAAACTCAAAAGGAGACCAAGGTCATAAACCAGAGTACAATTTTTAAATCTTAGAGTCAGAAATTGTTCAAACCAAAATACCATTGGCCATTCTCAATTTTCTTCCTAGTTGAAAAACCTACTCAGAGAACTCAAGTACAACTACAAGATTTCCTGGGGATACATTGACATAATGGAACCATTTACATAATGTAAGCAGTAAGGGTTGGAAGTTCTATAGGTATGGGAACTCTATATGCCAAACTAAGATGTTCGGTCTTGTTGCCAGAATACTTCTTACATTTGGTTCTGGAAACATTGTTGACTGATGTAAACTGTTCCTCTATGGAGAGGAACAAAGGGAAGCTAAATGCTGTGCTGTTGAGACTGCCTCTCAGGACAGCTGTGGTGACACAACCAACACCCCCTCTCAGACCAATACAGAAAGGAAGTTGGGCTTTCTATTAGAATAGATTTCCATTCTGAGTTAAGAAAAAAAAAATTCCCCAATTTAGTTTTTTTCCTAAGTCTAAATCCTATTGGCTTTAGTGACATTTAGGAGACACATCTTTATCCATATCCACCCCTGAATCACAATCAGAATTAATTACTTCCAGAAGGTAGGAAGGAAGCAGATATTCCCCGGATCCCTGGACATGGCAGGCAATTTTTCCCCCTTTAGCTCTGTTAACACTTCCTTCCAGATTGTACGGATGAGGAATTAAGGCTTAGGAATCATGCTGCCTTAGGAGCCAGAGCTAGTGTTTGAACTGAGGTTCTTGAAAATCAAGCCCAACCTTCCAGGCTGGCATTGCAGGGATAGAGGACAGGCTGGCTGCTTTGGTATCACCTAAGGAGAATGTTAGATACACAGATTTGTAGGCCCCAGCCATGTCCTACCAAATGAGAATATCTGAACAGAGGCGTTCACACTTTTATTGCATTTCTCCAGAAACCCTGAGGTGTAGCCAGACACAGTAACCACGGTTCCAGCACCAATCCCACCCATGACACCTTATGTCTCCTCAGCCTCCTGGTTAGACGGTAGCCCTCCATGACACAATCACAGGAATTTGAATCTGGAGTTGGGGATGGGGGAGGGTCCCCTCAAGTTTTAAGCCACTGGCCTTAAAAAGTCCACCCATTCAACTCTATTTTCCTAAATTCATCTTTTTGCAGAGACTCAACAAAAAGATAAAAGTTGCCTTATTTGAAAAACCCAGTGACAATCACTGTCATTTCACAAGATTGCCATGAAGAACAAATGAGATGATGAATTCAAATGTGTTTTTAAATGGCATGAAGTACCATATACTATTTCATTATTAATTCAATCCAAAGGCAATTGGGATAAAAGTTCCCAACCAGGAGGAATATAGCTTTCTCTCAATTTAAGTGAATAAAAAAACCAAAACAACAAAAAACAAAAACAAAAGAACAACAACAATAAAAACACACTTTTACAAATAAACTTTTACACATAACACAGCCCATCTCCTTCTTTACACATTGTCTATGGCTGCTTTTGAGGTACAACGCCAGAGCTGACCATAAGCAACCAATATACCTGATAGCCCAGAAAGATGAAAACACTCACTGTGCGGTCCTTTAAGAAAAAGTTTGCCACCCACTGGGCCAGACAGTCATATTCTTCTTAGGCAGACATAAATTACTGTCCTCAGCCAACCACTTCACAATTTAAGCAAGCTCTACAAAATGGAATCTCCATTGCAGGATGGATGGACATAGGGGTGAGAAAGGGTCTCAGATTCTGATCCGTGGAAGGGAAGATGCTTCCTTTCCTAGTTTTGAATCATCATCTCATGAGTCAATGCAACTGATAGGAGCATGCCTTGTCCTTCAACCACGTTTGGTTCATAAACGGTTGTGAACTTCTCTTCCAAACCCAACCCATAATCACTTCAAGAATAAAGCCACACAAAGGGCACCTGGATGGCTCAGTCTATTAAGCAACTGCCTTCAGCTCAGGTCATGATCCCAAGATCCTGGCACTGAGCCCCACATCAGGCTCCCTGCTCTGTGGGGAGCCTGTTTCTCCTTCTCCCCCAGTTGTGCTCTCTAGCTCTCTAATAAATAAATAAAATCTTAAAAAAAAAAAAAAAAGAATAAAGCCACACCATATAGGAAAGACCAAATGTGTAGTCCATAGACCATATATTTACATATATATTTACATGAATACATATAATGTGTATATATATATATACACATATATATGTGTGTATATATATATATCCCCCCCCCCCGCCTTATTTTAAGCTAAGGATGACCCAAGCCCAGGCCAACCTCTGGAATCATTCATATCAAATGGACTCTCACTTCAGCAGCTTGTTGAAACCAAATTGGAACCTAGGGTGGGAATGAACAGGCAACCACATGGCTGGCTGGCTGCCTCTGTATCCACCCACCCGCTGGTTTTCCTCTCCTGCTGTGTACTGGGCTCTGTGCGCTAAGGCAGGCTGGCCCTGGCCCAGCTGGCTCCCACAGTCAACTGCCCCCAGAGAACTATGCAATCAGGAAGCTGGCAGCCAGCACCGGGGGCTCACCAGGCCCTACAAGCAAATGCCATGTTTCCCTTTCCTAGTACAAAATCTGCAAAAGGCAAAAGTCAATCATCTACATTTGTCAGTGAGAAAGATTAAAATTAAGCCTCTGAGCCCAATTCTTTATAGTCTTGCCATGACGTGGATTACCAAGAGCATGTAATACCATGATTTCCTTTAAAATGTTCCCAAAGTGATAGTCAAAATTCCATAGGAAGAAGAGTTGCCCAGTAACTTCCCAGTAGATGCATCTGGACAAAAAGCTGAGGTCATAACGAATGTTCTCAACCATTTGGTTTTTAGTTCACTTAAGCAACTCAAAATAAAGGCATCTAATATCCCTCCCATTCAGAGACAGCCCAGAGTTCTCAGAGCTCTTTAGTTAGGGCCTAGGTTTGGAAATATGGTCTAGTGAAACTATGGACTCAATATTGTCCACCCCACTCTCTATGTGTTGACATACATGATTGATAACGTATCGACAAGCAGAGGTAGATTATTTATCACAATTTTACAAGTTCAACTCACTTGTCTAAACAAGTAAAAAAGACTCACAATGTAGTTGCAAGTCTACAACAGTCTATTACAGTTCAACTTTGGTACATTAAAAATTTTTTTTTAAAAATGCAATGAGAAAAATAATCACTTTACACTGTGTTAAGGGCTAAACTATTTCCCCTGCCAAATTCATATAATCAATTCCTACCCCCTATTACCTCAAAATGTATTTGGGATACAGCCTTCAAAGAGATAATTAATTGAGGTCATTAGAGACCCTACACCAATGTGAATGGTGTCCATGTAAGAGGAGGATATTAGGACACAGACAGGTGGGGGGTAGGTAGGGTAGCCAATGTGAAGACACAGGGAGAAGACAATAATCTACAAACCAAGGAGAGAAGCCCTCAGCAAAACCAACTCTGCCCACACCTTGATCTCAGACTTTCAGCTTCTAGAACTATGAGGAAATAAATTTCTGTTGTTTAAGCCTCTAGTCTGTGGTCTTTATTATGGCAGCCCTAGGAAACTAACACATTCCCCTTTTCAAATACACCTTTATCCTTAGAGTTTATGGTATCCAGTGCCAGTTGGACTTTTGTGAGAAATTGCCTGAAGGTCTTTGGCAAAGCTTCTTTCCACACAGATTATACAAATAAGGTGCCCATTTCTGAATTACAGAATATTCTAAAAACATTAGAAATTATCATATAGTCACTTCTTTAAAATTGTTGCTTAAATACTAACTATAGTGCAGCTTTTTTTTTTTTTTTTGGAAATTTTCTTCTTTCCATACATAAAAAACATGTCAGTGAAAGTTTAACACAGCTGTCTGTATTTAAAAAAAAAAATTCCCAAAATGAAATATTCTGAATACAATGCTTTGAATTTTGACAATATTTTGATGGGCACCAAATCCTAATATGTACTAAAGAGAAACACTCAACACTCTTTTGGAATCTAAATTTAATAAAATTATTCTTCTGCCAATAGCTACATGGCTAACACATAAAATTTGGCTCTTGATTTAAATTTTATCATATGCATGGCAAAATCATAATGCTTTAACTACACTGGAGAGGAACTTTTTAGGCAATCTTCAAATACTGAGGTACAGATAAAAATATAACTGAAAAGAAACACCAAGATTTCAGAGTAATTTCCATACCATAAAGTGTTTTGTCCAGTGTTTAAGGAATAGGTCACATATAGACTAATGGATGCACTGTATAAATAGTTCTAGAATTCCAAAGCCAAGAGGGGGAAAAAAGTCACAAAAATATTTGTTTTGCCTTTAAGAAGACTAATAAAACTGAGCATTTCATGGGTCCAGTCACATAGAAATTGTCCTACAAGAACTATATTGTTTAAAGAAATTCAAATTTTCTGTGGTCTTATAGTATTTTTGTAGTCTGTGTCTCTCAGAGGAGTGTAGATTAAGATCTTGAAACCCTCTTCCACTAAAAATTAAGATCTTGAAAAAAAGATCTTCCACTAAAGATTAAGATCTTGAAACCCTCTTCCACTAAAAATAAAATCAAACACCAATTTGGATTTAATGCTCAAACACCCAAGACGTGTGTTCATGAAATAACTTCTAAAAGTGGAGAGTAGAGTTCTTTAATAAAGTGCTACCTTAAACAATATTTACAAGTAAGATGGGGTGATTATTAGGTGACATTAGAGAAACAAACCCTATTTAAGAAAATGGGCCTTATGGGAGAAAAGTGAAGCTAAACGATATTTAGGATATCTGAAGATGCTCAGAATCCATGCAAGCAATGGCCACCACAGTTCCAAATACTTAGAAATATCTTCCAAATGATAATACCCAAAAAAGGGAGAAAGGGGAAGAAAACCACATGAAAACAACAACAACAGTAACAACTGGCCCTTAACTGTGAATACCCTGCTGGGCATCATAGCAACATTCATTCCACTTCTACTGCAACTTCTACAAAAAGTACAATAAAACAGCTTTCTAGAAATCAGCCACATACAATGTCCTGGTGAAGAGCAAGGGCTCCAGAGCCAGTCCTCCCGGGCTCCGTCTGGGGCTCTACCATTGAGTAGCAGTGGGACCTTGGACAAGTCACTGAACCTCTCCATACCTCAGTTTCCCCACTGAGATGCAGAGAAGAACAGAGCTGTCCCCATGGGCTGTTAGGTTGAACACATTTCTCCCCGGAGAACTGCAGTACAGGGCTGGAAATTCAGTGTCCTGTAATTGTTTGCAGAGACATTGGTGGTAGGGTAAAGGAAAACCCAGTTATAACCTGAGCACAATAAAATGGCTGGGGACGTTGGACTGAACAAACCAATGAAAAGTCTACCATCGGTGACATCTAAACACATTCAAGAATCTAATTTACAAAAAAAAAAAAAAAAAGAAAGAATCTAATTTACATGCCATTTTCCCCAACAGGGACACTGTTCTAGAGAGTCACGTGTCCACTGACTCCATGCCCACAGGACCAGACCGAGAAAAAGAACCAACCATTCTTCAAGGAGCTGTCTTCACACAGCTGACCTTTAGCACAGCACTCACTCACTGAGGATAAGGCACATTTCCCAAAAACACCAGCCAACCATGTCAGAGGCAAATTTTGTTGAGTCTGAATACCGTGAACCATGTGTCCTCAGGAGTAGCTACTGAGTGACCGCTAGCCCCAAGACGCAGCAGCAGAATGCGCCAGCGAGCATGGACACGGCATCATCCTGAGCTCCAGCACCTGGGCCACCGTCTCCACCTACACTCACAGGCCGCCTTCTGCCAGGGAGGCACCCTCCCTCCGCCCCCACCACTGGCACACGTGGGCGGCCCTGGCAAAGACCACCATCAGCAGCTTATTTTGTGCTCCTGTCAACATTAAAAGCTGTGAACACACCAGGACGGTTTGAACAATCATATCTGGCCCTGGCCACCCTCCTAAGAACGTGTATCCGATTTTCATGCCACTTCTCTATCACCTCCTAATCTCCTTCTATTCTCTCCTCCAGAAACTGCTTAGCCTGTTTCGAGTAAACAAACATTAACAGCGATTTCTGACCAGTTGCAAAACTCCAGTGCTGAACAGCACACACCACATTCTGATCTAATCCCTACTTACTACACACACCAGGATGTTCCAGAGAGATTTAGGCCAGAGTTGATTTTCCTCTCTTCTGCCAATGTCCTTGGTGCCCTTGGCCTCCATTGGACACACAAGAGCTGTAGCCTAAGTACATTTTCTCAGCATTTCCCTTGGCTATCTCTAATTCCTTACATGTGGTGAGACTGGTTTTGGATATAATCACTGTTTATTTCCTCAGTACACTTTCTATCTCCTGCAAGTGTGCTGCCAAATGTTTAAAAGCTTTATACTTTGAAGCCCAAGTCAACAGAAGAAGATGGGAGATACACAAAAACAGAGAGATGCTTCTTTTAAACAAAAGCTGAATGTGGTTTAACTCAAGCTGAGTTTTTTAATTCCACCAAATCAGGATGCAAAAACTGCCCTGACAAAAACATAAAAAAACACCGTGAATAGCAACTTAATGAATCAACACAGCAAAGCAACATTTACCTAGAAAAAGCCTTCTGCAGTGTGGTCTCCACAATACTAAAGCTGCAAGATAATAAATGGGTTATGTCCTCTAAATTCAGGATTTAAAAAAAATCCTGATGAACCATTCCATTTTATGTTATTTTTTTAAGGAATATTTGAAATGATGTTTGAGGAGTGATTTCATCTGCTCCCAGATGCTGACAAGAAATAAGAATGTTCCAGTAGTGACTAAGTCATGCAAAGAATTATCCACTACAAAGAATTCGCATCTTTTAGATTAGTAATATATCAACCCTCAGGCAGGGTCAGAATTATTACTCTCTGATTCAGAGTTGCTGAGTACCTTCAAAACTTTCTGTTGCTGAAAACTCCTCCCGCTGACAAACTAAGAATATACGCGAAGCATGGCAACAAATCCACGTCAAGTTCTGAAGATCTCTATACTATTGCTTGTTTTACGTTTCTGAACGATTTTGCTGTCAGTGATTTATTTTACATCCATGTGGCCGGCCATTTGTTTATTCTATTGCATGCCATCTGTTTTTTGGTAGAGAGGTTTCAAGTTCTTCTCATTCCCTACTTCGTATCCCACAGAAAACAATTTATAATAGACATAGATTTAAATCACTCAGATTCATGTGGCGTTGGTAACTCAAGCTGCCTTTCATTTGTATTTGGCAAATGCTTTAATGGGATTAGCAAATTGTGTTATTATGCGATATAACACTTTTTTTTTTAACAATGACAGATGATGTTAACAGTTTCATTTTGGGGGGTGTTTAATAGCAGGAGAGATTTCACTAACATTAAAGGAAATTGCCTTTCCTTTAGAAAAGACCACAAGCCCTGTCTCTATGTTTTATTTCTGAGAGACAATGAGTATGCCTACTGGAATGTGGTAGAGTGTACAGTAAGGAATGACTCTCCCTTACAAGTGAACCAACTTGGTAGTTACCATTTAACCCACAGGTCCGAAAACACTGTCTGGTCCTTACATCTTGGTGCCATCCTCACAGCCCTCTAACCACGTTCCAACTTTTCTAGAAGATGGCCCCAGACTTCACCAAAGAGAAGTTTGCCACAAACTCCAGCTCATCAGAACCAATTTATTCCCCTTCTAGGACTCACTTTGACTTGCTCTGAAGAAGAGCCAACCATTCAGAGAAACAGCTTCTTGTTGAAACCACACAGACGACGTTTAAAGTGTTAATTACCATTTTTACAAGAATCCTTGCTGCTTGGGTGGAGAGGGGGTATCTGATGACAGGACCCAGCGGCTGTCCATAGTTCATGGTTGACATCCAAGGGCTGAGAAACGTCCAACTGGAGGTCTACTTGATTTTCACTAGTCCTTACCAAATCAGAATTAGCTATATTCTGGGGATAAGTGACATCCTGATGGACACCTGATAGAGTCGATTGGTTGTGAGGGTTAAGTGACATTTGTACTAAGGCTTCATTAACGAAGAATGAATTTTCATTACACAAACTCTCGGATCGATTAAGTTCCATTACCTGTGCAAGAAAGTACAGAAAAAAATACAATAATTTCTCTAGAAATTTGTGCAAGTTTTCTAAATTATTTATTTCTAATCGTTTTAGCAATCAAGATTTTTTAATAAGAGTCTTATACCCATCCCCTTTTAATGAGCTAGCACCAATACTTCAATTTGGTGTGTCTAGCCTATCTTTAAAAACAATGCAAAAGCAAACAAACAAAAAACAAAAACAAAAACAAAAAAACAAAAAAAAAAAAACCCCAAAACCCCAGCTGTGGTACCTTCTACTGAAGTGTTTCCACTTCAACAGAGAGCAGCATTTTTATTTTTGCTGACTAAAATGTTGAAAATATATGCATGAGGTATTTGCAATATATGCATCTGGTGTTCGCAATAAACATAATTTACCCAACTTGAAAGGAAAATCAGATGCAATGCAGGCCTTTCTTATCAAGTTTTACCACCTTATGCACTATCAGTAAAAAGCATTCATGTGTTTAAAAAAAAAAAAAAGCATTCATGTGTTCAGAGCACAGTGAAGTAAACTCCTGGGGCAAATGGAACTGTCAAACATGAGTAGAAGGGGTACCAATGGAACACAATCCTCAGAAAGTTTTCAATATCCCACCCAGCCACTCATACTTACTTAGTATACTCACATTAACTATTATTAGTTAACAGAACAGTACTGTACTTGCTAAATTCAGTACCTATGGATGCACATTAAGAGCTAATTGATCTGGTAAAAGGTCTATCTGTACAAAACCCTGAAGCCTAGATCATGCAAAAGGGTCCTTTAAGTCCAGGAAAGGCAGCGTGCTCCCAAGGAGCAGGGTGCCAGGACAAACTCTGCCTTCTTGGAGGACTCCCTTTCTATGTTTCTTTCTTCAGGTAAGGGCGTCACAGAGTATACAATATGCCCCCCATCCAACAGGAAGTAGGTCTTCCGAATTTCCCTGTGGGTTAGTCAAGATGCATATGCACAGTCTTGGGAGGTTCCCAGTTTCTGCTCCCTACACATTAACTCTTGGGGGCTCTTATCACAGTGGGCAAAAAGACAGGCATCAGGTCAGTATCCCCGGAGTGAGCAAGACTAAACCCATCCTTGAGAAGCTGCCTTACACACTGCTGCCACAAGCAGGGAAGATCCGTACCTCTGTGCTTCCCAGAGTAAACGCCGCGGGAAGGCTACTCTGCCGTCCGTGTTTCCAACCACACAGCAGGCTCTGCTGGGCCCGCATCCTTTCCCTCTCCCTCTCCACCAGGCGCTGGCCCTCCCTCAACCGCTCCAGATTCTGCTGGTACTCCTGGAGCTGCTGGTCCAGCTCCCCACGGGTCCTGAGCAACAGCTCCTCCTGTGAGCGGCACTCCCTCTCGCGCTCCTGTAGCTGACTGGCCTTGGCCTCCTGCTCCCGCTGCTGCTGGTCACACTGGCGGTGCCAGCGCCGCTGGTCCTGTTGGAACTGGGACTGCAGCTTGTGGATGTTGGCCAGCTCTTCCCTCTGCTTCTCCAGGTTGCGGTACTTCTCCTGGTCCTGGAAGGGGCTCCCTCGGAAGAACGGGACAGGGGAGAGGCTCTCCTGATGCTGGAGAAGCAGCCTATGGACCTGGATGTGGCTGTCCTGGATGGTCAAGGCAGCCTGTGAGAGCAGGAGAGGGGCAAACAGTCATGACCTCCACATGCTGGTGCTCCGGGTTCCAGTGACCTCCGAACACCAAAAACATGACCCCTTTCTTTCCTTTTAATATTCCTGTCCTTTCTAAGTTAGCTCCCCAGACTAACCTTCACATTCCAAAGAGGCTTATCCCACAGTTTCTAGCAGGATGGCTTGAGAATTAATATACCAACAACAACAACAACAACAACAAAAAGCACAAAAGCACACTCATCCCCTCTTTCAGAAATGTGTTTTGTTGCTGGTTGTTAGGTAATATTTAAGCAAGTCTTTTGAGTAAGAATTCAGTACATAAATTCACAAGACTGCATTCCTGGTCTATGTCTCATTCTCTGAGGTCTCTCCACTCAATAATTCATGAGAATTTAAGATTCTATATAAGCCTGGTAGTATCCTTTATTTGAGTCCCAAACCAGAAATTACTTAAGCCATATTACATACATGAAAACATAAAAATAAAAGTCAACCACTTGTAAACTTTTGGTAAATAATCTTTTTATAGTATAATGCCCAAGGACAGCCATAAATTTCATATTGAGGAGATACGTTAAGTGGTAAAGCTATCTCATTACTGTTATTTCTTTGTATTATCGCAGGAAGGTCATACATAATGTCCTAAGCTGAAATTCATTTTTTTAATAGATTGCTAACAGGAGGCTGGAATGATTAAGGGAACATAGATACTCTAAAGCCCAGAGGACATTACCAACCAGATTAAAAAAACATTTGGAGTTACGATATCTGCCTATGAAAAGTTTGGCAGCATCACAGGAAATAATTGCCAAGATTTGGAAGGATTCCACAAAACCAAAAAGAAAGAAAAAAAATCTCTGTGAATGCCCTTGGAAGCTTTTAATTTTGTAAGTTCCCATTTAAAGCACAAAGAAACATAAAAGGGACAAATTGAAAATGGCCACATACTGGGTATGTATGTGTGTTTTGACTCGCTATGAAAAATTATTACTCTCCCAGGGATAAATTCACATTTTTCTTCCCTAAGAATTTTAAAAACTGTCCATGTAACAGATGCTGGGAATACGGGGATTTGACTAGTAGTTCTTTGTTAGATCAACAGTTCCCCATACTTTTGAAGGTTAAAGAATGCAAAGAAATTTTAAATTAGTACTTGTCTTAGAATAAGATTCAAAAATGAATTTGCTGCAGCCTTTTGAAATAAAATCCACGTTTTTACTATTGAAAACTTACTTTAAAAATTCCAAAACTCACATGAATATTTAATTAAAGTCTTTTAGAAATTATTAAAAAGAGAATTATCATTGAAAATAGGTACTAATTATCTTTAAATACAAAATAATTAGCATGTAAATAACCATTCAGGGCTCTGCTGACTTGGCTAGAGCAAACTGTAGACTGCACATTTATTAATTCTAATAAATTTCAAGGGCATCAATACAGCAAAACAAACAAAAATCCAGCATTTTGTATATGGAAACTACCACGGAAGAAGACAACACTCATGAAAAATTCACAGTAGGCTAAGTAAGTGCCATCAAGAAGCTTTCTTCATGTCTACCCAACATGTGAGATGAGACCACTCTCTTCTCTCACATGGAGGTGGACCCTGAAGACTGGATATTCATTTTCACACTTACACTTGATACTTAGAGCTAGGAAAGACACGAGCACTTGCCTTTCAAATTTAGGAAAATTCCCAATTTGCTCTCTCAACTTTAGTCTTCTTCTTTCCACCTCCCCTCCATCTCTAACTCTGCTCCCCTAATATAGGGATCAAATTTCATTTGCATCTGATTTGAAAATGCATATGTAAAAACTTGAATCATGCTTAAGAGATTCAGCTTCAAAGATGAATGCCCCACGAACAGACATCTTCCAGAGCCCACATCCTCATGCTCAAAAGCCCTGGTTAAGGGAATCTACTGTAGAATTTGTTATCTCCCTTCAATCTAATGTTGTGCAAAAATTAGGTCATTTTGGTGAGCCTTCCTGAACCCTGAATCCACAAAGCATGGCATTCAACATTGAAAAGAAGAGATGACCTGTGAATGTTTTCATCAGGCAACACAAGCTGAGATACTCAAAGTTTTTGTCTCCCAAAAGTTAGTGAACTATGCTCAAACTATAGCCATTTCTCAGTTAAAATGTAAAAGAAGGAATGTTTGTTTTCTATGATAAATCAACTCTAAGATCTACCCCAGGCCAGCATGCTTAATGTCAGACACCAGAGGATTCCTATTAGATCTTGCACGAGACAAGGAAGCCTGCTATTGTCACAATTACTTACCACAATTCTAGAAGTAAGACAAAGTAAAAGCCAAGAAAATCAAATTGAAGTAAGCATTGAAGAAGAACCATAATACTACTTTCAAATGTTAACATTCTATCTGGAACAGTCCAAAGAATAGAACTGCTAAACAAAAACATCTTCTAATCTAAAGTAAGAGATGACAAAGAGCATGTTCTCCAACAAGGAGACTGTTTACTTCAAAAGTGACAACTCTCTCCAATTTTGTTCATAAACAGGAAATTTTAATTTATCAGCCCTGGTATGAGGATACAAAACTTGTCAGAGTGATTCAAATCTCTTATGAAAGAATATATAGGAAAGCATAGAAAAATAGTAAGAAGAGACTATCACTGTCATATATTCAAATATAACCTAAAACTTTAATTATTAAGATGGGGGTACTAGAGCAAAGGCAGATGGTCAATAAAAGAAAGAAGTCTTGATGCAAAGTATAAATAAGAAAACATCAAATGCAGCATGACTTTACATTGTTTTCGGGTGAAAACTTAAAGTCAGACTTACTTTTAATCTTCTTTTAATATTCAACAGGTCTAAGGTACAAAGTATGAATGGCTAATAAACCAGGGATAGGGGGAGGAGTTTAGTTCCGATAGTAACCAAAGAAATGAAAAATAAGGTAATCAGATACCTTGATCTATTTTCAAATTGAGGAGGAGAGAGGGATGTTGATGGGTTTGATTATTTGGGGTATTATCTATTAAAAAGCCTAAAAAAATAATTCTAGCCATTTATCCTAAGGAAACACTCAGCTGTGTTCAAAGAGCTTAGTGTACAAGAATATCTAACAGACCTAATTAATACAGAATTGTAGCTACAAAGAATTGGATATATGCCATAGACTTGAATATTACACAGCCACCAAAAATTGTGCTACAGAGTAATAGCTGAATGACTAGAAAGGTACATGTTAAAGTAGCGTATATAGAAAATGATTCTAAAAAACTAGAGGGAGGAGCACCTGAGTGGCTCAGGAAGTTAAGCATCCAACTCTTGATTTCAGCTCAGGTCCTGATCTCAGGGTCATGGGATCAAGTCCCATGTCCAGCTCTGCACTTGACACAGAACCTGCTTGAGAATCTCTCTCCCCCTCTCCATTAGCCCCTCCCCCCACTCAAGCTCTCTCTAAAATAAATAAATAAATAAAATCTTCCGGGGAAAAAAACTGGTGGCGTATATACCAACATCACAATAGTAATTCTCTCTGTAGAGTCACAAGCCATTTTGTTTACTTACATCCTCAAATTTTTCTACCAATTTATACTTAACATTAGCATTGCTTTCATCTCATTAAAATGCTTTTAATCCATATATTGAACCCTTGGAGGTATCTGGCCTCTCTTGTGCATGAACCAAGGGATCATCCCTGTAATCCTAAACGCAAGCACAGTTTTTACATCTGTCTCTCTGTGAAAGACAGTGAGCTATTTGAATGGTAGGCTTTGTGTCCCCTCAGCCTTTGTGTGTCCAGCCTTTAGCACAGTGCCTGGCACAGAGAGAGTGCCCAATAAATGTCGGGTGGATGAACAAACAAAAGAATGAAGGAACTCCTGAATTATTTAACTGCTCTAAAGGCCCCAGTCCACAGGAGAAAGTGAAAAAAGTTTAGGTGCGAATTTAAGTTTTCACCAGAAAATGTGAAGTCAGGCTACGCTCACCTAAGAGTTTCACCGTAAACTTCAAGCCAGATCACAGTCATCCATATTTTTTAAAGATATGAACTATTTTATGGTGTCAGAGAAGAACGGTCTAAAAAGCAGGAGTCTTGCCTCATGATTACAAAACCAGGTGAAATTCCAAGCAACTAGTGGAGTTACACTTTGGGAATTGGCATTCTTTTAAGATCATTCGCCACCTCTCAGACGTTCTGATTTTTAAAGTCTGGGAATCATCTAGTAAAATGTATTGCATTAAGAGAAACGTTCCCAAGGTCAAAGATCAGAGGAGCACAGTTACCTGAAGGCTATAGAGGAGACGAGTTAAGTTCTGTATCGCTTGTATAATCTGAAAGATAAGATCATAAGTGTCAAATTCTTGAAAAAGCACTCATTATCCAAAACTAAAGAGAGGACGATGATAATTTCAAGTGTGTAGAGCTCACCTCTGACTGTGAAGAAACTGGGAAACTTCTATATTCCACCTAAAATACGTAAAAAATAAGAAAATGAATAATCGCTCTACTTTTGAAAAGCTGCACTTAGTGTTCCAAAATGTCTGACCTCAGGTAAATCACTTCACTCCCCCTAAACTCTTCTATAGTGACCCTCTTTCTGGCCAGAAATCAAAGCCTACAGAATTAAACAACCCCTTGATGAGAGCCCCATCTGTGCAAGCTCTGGATTTGAGACGCACGGCAACTCTTTACCCAAACATCCCTTTAAAAAAAACAAGGGATGACAGTAAGGAAGCTCTGCACTCTCTCAGTAAGGGACAATATTTACCTTGTGGAAACCACACAGTCAGCTGAGCTCTCCATGCCCAGACTGAAGTTGGCCTTCGGGCCAGGCTGCCCCCCTGCATCCTGAGGCCAGATTTAGAAGCTTGAGGACATCATGCCTGAGTTCTAGCTCCCTGTCTCCATGTTGAAGATTCACAAAGCCAAAACAGCCAGTGGTTGGGAGAGGAAACCCAGACCTAGAGGTGGCCCAAGGGTCAGCACCTAGCTGGCCTGCTCCAGATCCTACTCTGAGCTCAGTGGAAACATCTGTGATTGCCTTAGGAAAAGCACTATCGGCAGAGGCCATGAGTGCTGGAGACCACCTGCTCCTGGGCAATGGGGGTCTATGCTTCATTCTTTGTCTCCCTAATGCACACATTAGAGACACATGTGGACAATGAGGATTTCTGGTTTCCAGGAACTGAATATTTGTCTATTCATTTATTGCCTGTCTTCCTTCACTAGGATGTAAGCCCATGAGTAGTAGGGCTTCTTACACGTATTCAGTGCTGTATCTACAAGTGTAACAGTGATACCCAGAATGTAATGGACATTCACACTCCATTCCATAAATAAATATCATGCATCTGTTGTGTACTCTACTCCTTGTGCTATGGGAGATCACCAGATTCCCTGCCTTCCTAGAACCTACCGTCCCCTGTACATTGCTTGCTCTTATCTGAGCAGCTTTACACTGAAGCCACAAGAAACGGTTAGCTGTGGTAATGTTCTTGGGTAACTCTGGACTTGCTAAATTCAATCAGTTCAGGCTGGTAAAGCTTTGAGGAGATAGCCAGATCCCTTCTTCCTGTCCCTCCCTCACACTCTTCCTCATAACTGCCTATAAAAGATTTCTTTACTGGGGCGCCTGGGTGGCTCAGTGGGTTAAGGCCGCTGCCTTCGGCTCGGGTCATGATCCCGGGGTCGTGGGATCGAGCCCCGTGTCGGGCTCTCTGCTCTGTGGACAGCCTGCCTCCTCCTCTCTCTCTCTGCCTCTCTGCCTACTTGTGATCTCTGTCTGTCGGATAAATAAATAAAAATCTTAAAAAAAAAAAAAAAAAAGATTTCTTTACTGACCAGAATCTTTAAGATAGGAAAGACAAAGGATGGAAAAGGACTTGAAGTTTAGAGTCATTAGGCCTGTGCCTAGAACCACCCCTCCCCACCCTGCCCCCCAACGACACTGGACTAAGAACCCCCATTCTCTAGTGAGTTCTAGAGTTCTCTCCGCTCTTGTGGTTTGGTCCCTGCTTCACAGTCATTACCTTTGTAATAAGGAAATCATATGCTATAGAATTTTTATACTCTATACAAATTAGAAACATAGAAATGAGCTGAATTATGTTACATGTGGTTACTTATTTCCAAGAACAGAGAAGTTTGATACCAGAGATGTTTAAGGTCCTATTTTTCATGGAGCTGGTCCGCCACCTTGTGGTGTGTGTGCATATAACCGCAGCTGGTGATTGACACACCAATTGACCGGGTATTTTTTGGTCTGCGGCACTTTTTAAAATTCCTTCAGAAAAATATATTTTTTAAACCTTACCTGATCAAAGAAGCTAACTATAAAATATCCATCACATTTTTTTTAAACGTTTGATTTCAGGCGATCCTGTTCTTTTTGTCAGTTCATTTTCTCAAATGCCTTATTAAAATTCTTCCAGAGAGTTTCACCCCATGGTTCACCCCCCAAATGAGGGGGACCTACACACCTCATTTCACTTACCTGTGACTGAACCGTGGAAGGAAAAAAGACCTTAGGGGTGGGAGCCACCACGATTTCCATTCAAGAAAAAACTATTACTAACTAACAAGCCCTCCTTCTCTCTCTCCCTTCCTCTAGGACAAAGATAGTTGGAATCAACAGACTGAAAAGTGAAGTCCACACTGAAAAGGAGGAAAAAAGTTGGAATGTTTTAAGAAGAAATAAGTCAGAAAGCTTACAGTCAGAGTAAGCAGAATAAAATATTGCATTCCTGTTTTTATTTTGGCTTATGACTTTTTAAAAAAAAATAACCAAGTCACAGCCATATCTCCTATGGATTTTTAAAAATCTTTGGACTTGGTGTCTCAGTCATATGTAATAAATGCAAAAATATATAATATATAAATTATTACATAAATATATAACATATGTCATTTTTCCACATTAGCACATTCTGGTATCTGGTAATGAGTCTAATGTGATTTTAGATAAAAACTGAAACTCTTGAGCCCCAGCCCACCTGGGGAGGCCAACTAGCCACCTCCCAGAATCCTAGTCTTATTCCCAATTTCTGACATCCTAGATTCATTTGAAGAGGAAGTTTCCTGCATTTAGTTTTTCAATGAGCACCACAACCTATGTGTAAACTATGTCGCCCCCCCCCCCC
>ML104985.1:2527-50817 GCA_003697995.1 Taxidea taxus jeffersonii | reverse complement strand
TTTTTTTTTTTTTTTGCATTCCGCCACAGAGTATGTTTTGATCAAATACTTTATTTGAAACTTTTTACAGTTCTTTGCAAACTCTCACACAATTGTCTCTTAGGTGTTTCTTGAGAGTACCTTAATATCCCTTGATATGTAGGTAATAATAACAGTATGGAGGCCTGATACTCATGCAGACTTGAACTGTATTTTCTTATGTTACTATGCTATTTCTTATCCACAGTCTTATAAAATCTGTACTATTACTTTAGACTAGGAAACTGGAATTTAAAAGAGTTAATTGTTGCTCAGCTTCAGATCAATAAAAAAATCAATTAGTCAATACAAAAATTCAGGGCTACCAATTACAATACAATTTTCTTTTTATTGTGCTATGTATGATATTAATAAAATGTCCTGTGAATTAGAGATAAAATCAGATGCCAGGGTTGATTGCTTTCACTAACAAAAAGCTTCTACACACCACTTCTTTAAATAAAAAGTGGGTTTCTCAGGGTGCCTGGGTGGCTCAGTCAGTTGAGCTGCCCACTCTTGATTTTGGCTCAGGTCATGATCTGAGGGTTGTGAGATAGAGCTCCATGCTCAGTGGGGAGTCTGCTTAAGATTCTCTCTCCCTGGGGCACCTGGGTGGCTCAGTGGGTTAAAGCCTCTGCCTTCAGCTCAGTCATGGTCTTGGGGTCCTGGGATCAAGCCCCACATCGGGTTCTCTGCACAGCGGGGAGCCTGCTTCCTCCTCTCTCTCAGCCTGCCTCTCTGCCTACTTGTGATCTCTCTGTCAAATAAATAAATAAAATCTTTAAAAAAAAAAAAGATTCTCTCTCCCTCTCACTCTGTCCCCTCTAAAATAAATAAATCTTTTTTAAATTAAGGAGGTGGGTTTCTGTTTTCTTTGCATAGAATTAAATATATTAAAAAATTTTGTAGGACATGGGGCGCCTGGGTGGCTCAGTGGGTTAAAGCCTCTGCCTTCCGCTCAGGTCATGATCCCAGGGTCCTAGGATCAAGCCCCGCATCGGGCTCTCTGCTCGGCAGGGAGCCTGCTTCCTCCTCTCTCTCTGCCTGCCTCTCTGCCTACTTGTGATCTCTGTCAAATAAATAAATAAATAACCTTAAAAAAAATTTTTTTGTAGGACAGTATGTCATACTGTAAATGTTATTCTGAACATTCCATAGCTAAAGTTGATTAAATGGTGTGTTTCTCAACATGCGAGTGGAAAATACCAACACATTTCTATTCTTAAAGGAAAGTATATAAAATTATTTTGTGATTTTTGGCAACCTACAGATTTATTGTCTCTAATCTTTTATTTTAAAAAAATGTTTTTAGTTTAGATGTCAAGTGATTGCTGATTAACAACAAAAATAATGGTTTTGATGATGATAACAAGAGTAGTTAGTTTTCTATGTGCCAAGCCTTTATCATGTATTTTCTCATTTAATAATTCCAAATTATTAATACATATGCAGTTTGTCGTTTCAAAGAAACGTTGAGAAGGGTTACATAAGGTTCTGAAGAGCTCACACAAGGACACAGAAGAGTGAGGATTTGAAACTGTGTGTGCCTGACTCTAATGTCTATATTCAATGTATTAAAACATACTACCTCCACTACTACCACCACCACCAAGCATTACATAATGCTTCCCCTAGTTAGATACCATCTTAGAAGATTTATGTACCTTATCTACATTTACGTATATTAACTCATTTAATCCTGAACATAATCTTAGATGCATCCCCACTTTTACAGAAAAGGAAATAAAGACTCAGAGAGTTTAGTTAACTTGCATAAAATTACAACTATTAGATTAGACAACCCATATTCTATCCCAAACAAGCTGACTTAAGAAGATAGGCATTTACCCACCATCTTAAATTCTCTCTACTGCAGTTATTGCTTCTGTCATTTAACAATTACATATGTTGTGGCTGATTTCAAGGAGTGTGTTATCATTTCCCATAATGGGGCCTATTTAAACTTCATCTGATACACTTACCCCCAGATGCCTCATTTTTTCTTGTCTAGTGGTCATGATGACTTTATTTGCAAATATTGTAAAAATCTCATGGAAAGAACTTTAAGAAGCTGTGCAGCTTCTTGTATATTTCTGTTAATAGAAAGTACTCTCTGTAATATTATGACTTATTTTGTTGAACTTTAAAGGTCATATTCCATGTTTGGCAAAGGTAGGTCTTCAGTGAATATTCAAGATTCATATTTTAAAAAGTATCCCCCAGGCACGAAGTACAAAACACACTGTTGAGAGCAGACTGGCTGTTGTTTAAATATCCCGAACTTTGATATGGAGAAAACTGTAAATTATTTTGATAGCCAAGAACAAAGGGTCTCAAACATAGCCTAAGTAAGATTTCAAATAATTCATGCTTTTAAAGATTTTGTGGCTTTGATGAGAACTTTCTTTATATAAATTATAATTTGGGAAAATAAAATTTGTTACTTAAAATCAACCCATGGAGCACTGGGTGATGTATGGAATTGTTGAATCACGAAATTGTACACCTGAAACTAATATAGCACTGTATGTTAACTACACTGGAATTAAGATAAAATAAACCCGACATTCTTATTTTTTGCAACACCTGATCTCTTATTTATTGATTACAAAGAATTTAATCATGAAAAGAAGGGTAGTGATTGATTTTAAGTTGAGCTAAAACAAAAAATACTTTTTACAGTGATATCAGTTATATAAACAAATATTGAAAAAAATACTTGGAAATTTGCTAAAATGTAAAATGAGATTTTTTTTCCCCTAGATGGTAGGAATAGAGTTGATAATTTATTGTTTTCTTCTTTATACTTTCCTGGTTTATGGTTTATTCACTTTTCCTGCAATAGATATGCACTGTATTTGTAATCAGAAAAAATTAATGTCTTTTATTTTAGAAGAAATGGACATGGCATAAGCTAAACTGCACAACTGCAAGCTAAAAGTCTGCATGCTACTAGAACCAGATCCTTTAATATTTTAAATTAAGTGATAATTTTATCTTGATTTCACACTGAAACATTGCCATATAACTCCTTTCTATATTTATTTTAAAATTAATATGTATTATGAGGTATTTTAAGCATAAAATAGTACAGGAGCAATAGACACACATGTACCCACTTTCAAGGTTTAATACATGTTAATATTTTGCCATATTTACTTTATTTTCAATAAAACCTTATGGTTAGAAATGATACCTCCTCAGCCCCATTTTATTTGTCTAATTTCATTGGTTCTCCAGGGATTACAAAATGCATATTTAACTTTCACAATCTCTTTAGACTCAGTTGTTTCACTTCAATTGGTATGTAGAGACTTAATACCAAATAAATTTCCTTGCCTCTCCACTTGTTGTAATTGTCTCCACATATGTTCTATCCACATATGTGGAAAAACCCTATCAGATAATGATATACATTTTGCTTTCAACTGTCAAATATATTTTTAGAAACTCAAAGGAAAATAGTTTATTAAATTTATCTAGTTACTACTGTTTTTTTTTTTTTTTCTGTTGTTCTTCCCAGATGTTCTTCTGGTATCGTTTCTCTAGTGTCTAAGATATTCCCTTAGCAATTATTTTTTAACAAGTCTGATAGGTATAAATTATCTTAATTGTTCATCTAAGAATAATAATATTACTTCACCTTCATTTCTAAATGGTATTTCACTAGATATAGAATTATGGCATGGTGGGCCCTGGCTTTCAATACTTTAGAACTATTATTGTACACTCTTCCTTTCAGTCTCCATGAGGAATATATTATTTTGAAACACCGTTCCTTTATTGGTAATATGTCACATTTCTGGATGCCTTCAAGACCTTTTTTTGTGTTTTCACTATTTTGATTATCATGTGTCTAGCCATGAAATTCTTTGAAGTTATCCTGTTTAGGGTTCTCCCAGCCTGATGAATGTATAGGTTTATGCTTTTGCCACACTTGGGAAGTTTTCAGCTATTATTTCTTTAAAAAGTTTTTTTAGCACCATATTCTTTTTTTTTTTCCTTTCCTTCTGGGAAACCCAGATGAAAAAATTCCTTAACAATTTCCTCAAATTCTGTTCACTGTTTAAGATTATTATCTCTTTATTATTCAGGTTAGATCATTTTTCATGATCTATCTCCAAATTCATGGACTATCGAGTCCTTCCAGTGAACTTTTTATTTTGGCCATTATAATTTTTAGCTGGTAACTTTCCATTTTGTTCTTCTTTACATCTTTTATAATTCTGCAGCTACATTTTATTTTAAAATTGTTTCAAGAGTGTTCATGTTTGCTCCCTCAGAATTTTTAAGGTAACTGCTTCAAAGTCTCTATTAGGTAATTCTAATATCTGTATCATATTGTCATTGGAATCTGTTGATTATCTTTTGCTGTACAAGTTGAAATTTTCATGATTCTTTGTATGACAAGTAACTTTGAATTGTGTTCTAGACCTTCTGAATAATACATTGTAACACTCTGGGTCCTGTTTAAATTCAATGGATAGTATTGATATTTTTTTTTAACTTTATTTAAGCTTTATTTAAACATATGATGTAACCCCACCACCCTCACCCAAACCCTCTTCCCCCCACCCCCCTCAGTTTGTTTTATGACATTAAGAGTCTCTTTTGGTTTTTCTCCCTCCTGATCCCATCTTCTTTCATTTTTACTTTTCCTACCACCTTAACTCCCACCCCCGTTGCATCTCTACTTCCTCATATCAGGGAGATCATGTGGTAGTTGTCTTTCTCCAGTTGACTTATTTCGCTAAGCATAATACGCTCTAGTTCCATCCATGTCGTCGCAAATGGTAAGATTTCATTTCTTTTGATGGCTGCATAGTATTCCATCGTATATATATACCACTTCTTCTTTATCCATTCATCTGTTGATGGACATCTAGGTTCTTTCCATAACTTGGCTATTGTGGACATTGCTGCTATAAACATTCGGGTACACGTGCCCCTTTGGATCACTACGTTTGTATCTTTAGGATAAATACCCAGTAGTGCAATTGCTGGGTCATAAGGTAGCTCTATTTTCAATTTTTTAAGGAACCTCCATGCTGTTTTCCAGAGTGGTTGCACCAGCTTGCATTCCCACCAACAGTGTAGGAGGGTTCCCCTTTCTCCACATCCTCGCCAGCATCTGTCATTTCCTGACTTGTTCATTTTAGCCATTCTGACTGGTGTGAGGTGGTATCTCATTGTGGTTTTGATTTGTATTTCCCTGATGCCCAGTGATGTGGAGCACTTTTTCATGTGTCTGTTGGCCATCTGGATGTCTTCTTTGCAGAAATGTCTGTTCATGTCCTCTGCCCATTTCTTGATTGGATTATTTGTTCTTTGGGTGTTGAGTTTGCTAAGCTCTTTGTAGATTTTAGATACTAGCCCTTTATCTGATATGCCATTTGCAAATATCTTTTCCCACTATGTCAGTTGTCTTTTGGTTTTGTTGACTGTTTCCTTTGCTGTGCAAAAGCTTTTGATCTTGATGAAGTCCCAATAGTTCATTTTTTTCCCTTGCTTCCCTTGCCTTTGGCGTTGTTCCTAGGAAGAAGTTGCTGTGGCTGAGGTCGAAGAGGTTGCTGCCTGTGTTCTCCTCAAGGATTTTGATGGATTCCTTTCTCACGTTGAGGTCCTTCATCCATTTTGAGTCTATTTTCATGTGTGGTCATGTGGTTTCATGTTTCTGCATGTGGCTGTCCAATTTTCCCAACACCATTTGTTGAAGAGGCTATCTTTTTTCCATTGGATGTTCTTTCCTGCTGTATCGAAGATTAGTTGACCATAGAGTTGAGGGTCTATTTCTGGGCTTTCTATTCTGTTCCATTGATCTATGTGTCTGTTTTTGTGCCAGTACCATACTGTCTTAATGATGACAGCTTTGTAGTAGAGCTTGAAGTCGGGAATTGTGATGCCACCAACTTTGGTTTTCTTTTTCAATATTCCGTTGGCTATTCGAGGTCTTTTCTGGTTCCATATAAATTTTAGGATTATTTGTTCCATTTCTTTGAAAAAATTGGATGGGATTTTGATAGGCATTGCATTAAATGTGTAGATAGCTTTAGGTAGCATAGACATTTTCACAATATTTATTCTTCCAATCCATGAGCATGGAACATTTTTCCATTTCTTTGTGTCTTCCTCAATTTCTTTCCTGAGTACTTTATAGTTCTCTGAGTATAGATTCTTTGCCTCTTTGGTGAGGTTTATTCCTAGGTATCTTATGGTTTTGGGTGTAATTGTAAATGGGATTGACTCCTTAATTTCTCTTTCTTCTGTCTTGTTGTTGGTGTAAAGAAATGCAACTGATTTCTGTGCATTGATTTTATATCCTGACACTTTACTGAATTCCTGTACAAGCTCTAGCAGTTTTGGAGTGGAGCCTTTTGGGTTTTCCACATATAGTATCATATCATCTGCAAAGAGCGATAGTTTGACTTCTTCTTTGCCGATTTGGATGCCTTTAATTTCTTTTTGTTGTCTGATTGCTGAGGCTAGGACTTCTAGTACTATGTTGAATAGCAGTGGTGATAATGGACATCCCTGCCATTATCTTAGCGGAAAACCTCTCAGTATTTCTCCATTAAGAATGGTATTTGGGGTGGGTTTTTCATAGATGGCTTTGATAATATTGAGGTATGTGCCCTCAATCACTACACTTATAAGAGTTTTGATCAGGAAGCGATGCTGTACTTTGTCAAATGCTTTTTAGCACCTATTTAGAGTATCATATGGTCTTTTTCTTTCATTTATTAATGTATTGTATCACATTGATTGATTTGTGGATGTTGAACCAGCCTTGCAGCCCTGGAATAAATCCCACTTGGTCGTGGTGAATAATCCTTTAAATGTACTGTTGGATCCTATTGGCTCGTATTTTAGGGAGAATTTTTGCATCTGTGTTCATCAAGGATATTGGTCTGTAATTCTCTTTTTTGATGGGATCCTTGTCTGGTTTTGGGATCAGGGTGATGCTGGCCTCATAAAGGAGTTTGGATATTTTCCTTCCATTTCTATTTTTTGGAACAGTTTCA
This sequence comes from Taxidea taxus jeffersonii, assembly GCA_003697995.1. NCBI lineage: Eukaryota > Metazoa > Chordata > Mammalia > Carnivora > Mustelidae > Taxidea > Taxidea taxus. Next base: position 43,777 of record ML104985.1, on the reverse strand, counting down.
GGAGAATAGGAATTAATCCCTCTTTAAATGTTTGGTAGAATTCCCCTGAGAAGCCATCTGGCATGGGCTTTTGTTTGTTTGGAGATTTTTAATGACTGTTTCAATCTCTGTACTGGTTATGGGTCTGTTCAGGTTTTCTACTTCTTCCTGGTTCAGTTGTGGTAGTTTATATTTCTCTAGGAATGCATCCATTTCTTCCAGATTGTCAAATTTGTTGGCATAGAGTTGCTCATAATATGTCTTATAATTGTTTGTATTTCCTTGGTATTGGTTGTGATTTCTCCTCTTTCATTTGGGATTTTATTTATTTGGGTCCTTTCTCTTTTCTTTTTGATAAGTCTGGCTAGGGGTTTATCAATCTTATTAATTCTTTCAAAGAACCAGCTCCTAGTTTCATTGATTTGTTCTATTGTTTTTTTGGTTTCTATTTCATTGATTGCTACTCTGATTGTTATTATTTCTCTTCTCCTGCTGGGTTTAGGCTTTCTTTGTTGTTCTTTCTCCAGCTCCTTTAGGTATAGGGTTAGGTTGTGTATTTGAGACCTTTCCTGTTTCTTGAGATAGGCTTGTATCGCTATATATTTTCCTCTCAGGACTGCCTTTGCTGTGTCCCACAGATTTTGAACCATTGTGTTTTCATTATCATTTGTTTCCATTGTTTTTTTCAATTCTTCTTTAATTTTCTGGTTGACCCATTCATTCTTTAGAAGGATGCTCTTGAGTCTCCATGTATTTTTCTTTCCAAATTTCCTCTTGTGATTGAGTTCTAGCTTCAGAGCATTGTGGTCTGAAAATATGCAGGGAATGATCCCAATCTTTTGATACCTGTTGAGACCTGATTTATGACCCAGGATGTGATCTATTCTGAGAGTGTTCCATGTGCATTAGAGAAGAATGTGTATTCTGTTGCTTTGGGATGGAATGTTCTGAATATATCTATGATGTCCATCTGCTCCAGTGTGTCATTTAAGACCTTTATTTCCTTGTTGATCTTTTGCTTGGATGATCTGTCCATTTCAGTGAGGGGTGTATTAAAGTCTCCAACTATTATTGTATTCTTGTCAATGTGTTTCTTTGATTTTGTTATTAATTGGTTTATATAGTTGGCTGCTCCCATGTTAGGGGCATAGATATTTAAAATTGTTAGATCTTCTTGTTGGACAGACCCTTTGAGTATGATGAAGTGTCCTTCCTCATCTCTTATTATAGTCTTTGGCTTAAAATCTAATTGATCTGATATAAGGATTGCCACCCCAGCTTTCTTCTGATGTCCATTAGCATGGTAAATTGTTTTCCACCCCCTCACTTTCAATCTGGAGGTGTCTTCAGGTCTAAGATGAGTTTCTTGTAGGCAGCATATTGATGGGTTTTGTTTTTTTATCCATTCTGAAACCCTGTGTCTTTTGATTGGGGCATTTAGCCCATTTACATTCAGGGTAACTATTGAGAGATATGAATTTAGTGCCATTGTATTGCCTGTATGGTGATTGTTACTGTATAATGTCTCTGTTCCTTTCTGGTAATACTTTTAGGGTCTCTCTTTGCTTAGAGGACCCCTTTCAATATTTCCTGTAGAGCTGGTTTGGTGTTTACAAACTCTTTCAGTTTTTGTTTGTCCTGGAAGCTTTTTATCTCTCCTTCTATTTTCAATGATAACCTAGCCGGATATAGTATTCTTGGGTGCATGTTTTCCTCCTTTAGTGCTCTGAATATATCATGCCAGTTCTTTCTGGCCTTCCAGGTCTCTGTGGATAAGACTGCTGCCAATCTCATATTTTTACCATTGTATGTTACAGACTTCTTGTCCTGGGCTGCTTTCAGGATTTTCTCTTTGTCAATAAGACTTGTAAATTTTACTATTAGATGATGGGGTGTGGACCTATTCTTATTGATTTTGTGGGGGACTCTGCACCTCGTGGATTTTGATGCTTGTTTCCTTTGCCATATTAGGGAAATTCTCTACAATAATTCTCTCCAATATACCTTCTGCTCCCCTCTCTCTTTCTTCTTCTTCTGGAATCCCAATTATTTATTCTAATGTTGTTTCATCTTATGGTATCACTTGTCTCTCGAATTCTCCCTTCATGGTCCAGTAGTTGTTTGTCTCTCTTTTTCTCAGCTTCTTTATTCTCTTGGTCTTCTATACCACTAATTCTTTCTTCTGCCTCATTTATCCTAGCAGTAAGAGTCTCCATTTTTTATTGTACGTCATTAGTAGCTTTTTTGGTTTCAACTTGGTTAGATTTTAGTTCTTTTATTTCTCCAGAAAGGGCTTTTATTTCTCCAGACAGGGTTTCTCTAATATCTTCCATGCCCTTTTCAAACCCAGCTAGAACCTTGAGAATCATCATTCTGAACTCTAGAGCTGACATATTGCCAATGTCTATATTGATTAGGTCCCTAGCCTTCAGTACTGCCTCTTGTTCTCTTTTTTGTGGTGAGTTTTTCCACCTTGTCATTTTGTCCAGATAAGCATATATGAAGGAGCAAATGAAATACTAAAAGGGTGGCAAAGACCCCAGGAAAATATGCTTTATCCAAATCAGAAGAGACCCCAAATCGTTGGGGGGATAAAGAGGGCAAAGAGAAGTTCAGAAAAAATAATTTAAAAATAAAACAAATTAAGAAAAAATATAAAAAAGAAAAAATATATATATTAGACTGGTAACTAGAACAAGGTCACCCACTTAATTTTAGGAGTATTTTGTTCTCTTAGAAGGAACTACCTGCCAAAATTTTAAAGAATGAAAAACATATATAAGGGTAAACACAATGAAGGAATGGAATATGACTATGAAGGTAAAAAAATTTTTTTTTAAATTCCGAACAAAGGAGTTGATAAGGTAAGTTGTTTGGGAGAATAAAGAAAAAGAAAGTGGAGAGAATTTGCTCAGGCTAGAGACTAGATCAAGCCCGGTGCTAGGTTTAGGATGTATTTTGATCTATTAGAAGTTGTACCCCAAATTTTTTAGAAGAAAAAACCCTATGTGTATACAAAAAATTTAGTTAGATACAATGAAGGATAAAATATGAGTATAATAATGAAGGTTCAAAAAAGATTTTTTTAATAAAAGGTATTAAGATAAACTAGTTAAAAAACGTTGAGAGGAAAGGGTAAAGATTTAAAAAATTAGCAGAAGAAAAAAATAAAATAAAATAATTAACTTTGCAAGACTAAAGATTCATGGGGAGAAAGCCATGAATTCCATGCTTTGCTTTCTCTGCCTCTGGAATTCTGCTGTTCTCCTTAGTAAGTGAACTTGGGCTTGGCTGGATTTCTTGCTGATCTACTCAGGGAGGGGCCTGTTGTAGTGATGATTCTCAAGTCTCTTTGCCCCAGGTGGAATTTCTCCACCCTTACCAGGGACCAGGCTAAGTAATCCGCTCGGGTTAGCTTTTGGGAGCTTTTTTTCCCTGAACACTTTCTGTGGAGTTCTGGAGGACAATAATGAAAATGGTGGCCTCCCAATCTCTGTCCCAGAGGAGCTGGGAGCTCAGGGCCCCACTCTTCTGTGCACCCTCAGAGAAAAGTGCTCAATCACTCCTGTCTCCCTGGCCTCCGGCTTTGCTCTGAGTTCACCCAGCCTGTGACCAAGCATCTCTGTCTCTGGCACACAGCTCCTCCTGGAGTCTCCGAACCCCACAGATCCCTGAGCTCTTCCAGGTCAGGGTCTCCCCAGATCTTGTGGGGACCCCACTCACAGAGCACTGACCTGTGCCATGGATTACGGTTCAAGGTAACCCCGAGTTGAGAGCTCACTCCTCAGCTCTGTCTCCATAGCCAGCTTCCCCACTCTAATACCTGCAGTCTTTGTGACACTCAGACACCCCTGATCCTTCTGTGACCCCGCGGGACCTGAGGCCACGCTGTCCCTGCGTGGGCTTCACCCGGTTTACCCTCTAGAGCAATGTCCCTCAGTGGAGCAGACGTTTAAACGTCCTGATTTTGTGCTCTGTTGCTCTGCCACTTGCAGGGAGCTGGTCCCTCTCCCTGCCTCCTCTATCTTCCTGTCGTTTTGGATTCTCTTCTCCACCAGTCCTACCTTTCAGAAAGTGGTCGATTTTCTGTTTCTAGAATTGTTGCTCTTCTTCTCTTTGATCTCCTGTTGGATTTGTAGGTGTTCAGAATGGTTTGATGAGCTATCTAGCTGATCTCCTGCTACCTGATGTCATCTCAGCCTGCTACTTCTCCACCATCTTGACTCCTCCTCCCATGGTAAGCATTTTAAAAGTGAGGAAAATGAGAAACCAGTGACTTGCCCAAAAATACACTGTAAAGCTATGAATAGCATCAGGGCTAAAATCCATGTCAATGTATTTCTAGTGTGGACTTCCTTCTGCCTAGTCTCCCCCTACCCCCTCTTATACACAGTGCCCACATTCACATGCATACCCACACATTCATGCATTTACACCATTACATCCAGATACACTCCAGAAGTTTTAATATGGATGCCTTAGAACTGTCTAAGGGCAAATCAACATGAAACCTGTTTGGATGAACTGACAAAATGGCTACAGATGGAAATAAACCCATGCCCATAAGAAACAATAAAAACAGGAGATTAAAAAAAGAATCCAGCGAAATCCCCAGGAATAGCTGAGAATCAAATTATCAGGGCCATCATCTACCACACCAAAGTCAATGTATAAGGGCAAGCTTCAAATTAGGATTTCAGAGACAAGAGAATAAGTTTAGTTAAAATTGAGTCCAGGGTCAAAGCACAACAGGAATAAGAAAGATGGGATCCTAGGATCATGCATGCCCTTATTTGATGCTCACTGTGTGGTATGACCGGGTGGGGTGCTAAACAAGTTGTGACTGCCTTCACTGGCAAGTGATTGTCTAACTTTATTTTTTGTCTCTTGTGCAAACCTCAGTATGGACATGGAACTTTGCATGGCCACCTCCATTTCAGACAATAGAAGGAATAATTAAAGATGTAGTTGAGGGTAAATGATTTGCTCATAGCTCTTGCAAAATATTAGATATAGATGGACATGGAAATTATTAGTTAAAATAGTATTTCCTGACAAACCTCACTGACCCTCCAGGCCTGGCTGAGATGCGTAAGAAGAATCCATTCTATTACCATTTCTGTCTGGCATTGTCAGTATACTGCATGTTACCGGACCCTTCAGCAAAGCATTTAAGCAGAAATGATGTTTTTCCAGATTGAGTATTAGCAGCTCTTTTTCAGTAAGATATCTTAGTAACACATTCAATACTGAGAGTAGTAATAGCTTGCCTTTATTAAATACTTACTAAAAGTCACAAGTGGCTTAATTTTTTTTTTTTTAAACACACAATATGTAACTTTCTTGTTTGTTTTTTAAAACCTGAGCTCATCCTGATAATTTCAATTCAAGTTCAGGAGCACATACTTTCAGTTACTCTCACCAATCTCACATACCTTTCTTTAGGCTGAGATATTTAAGAACTGAGAAACATAACATAATTATTTTGTTTAATTCCACCTAATACATATAATAGTCTCTGCAATACCACCACCCATAATATAACTACTGAAAAGAGTTTAAGAATTTTTATTCTATTCCTCTCATTCTCAGGGCATACAGTTGAATTACCATATGCTAAAATAATTTGAAGTAACTTGTCTCTGTGTGGTCATGCTACTAAATTGAACAATAGGCTTATTTATTTTGTTGTGCTTTCATTTCACGGATTGTTGAGATACATAATTTGGTTGTAAAATTTTCAAAATATGTATATGAGTCAAATCTATAGATCAATTGAACTTGGAGAAGTCTAGCTTTTTTTCAAGACCTACTATCGTTGTTTCCTCTAATATGTAACATTTTCTCCCCAACAGAAAGCTATTTCTGCTATTGGCTTTGTATTTTCATTGTTTAAAAAAAAAGTAATATCTGTTCCACACAGAGACAAGTATTTGTATTCTTCTCTTTCTTAGATAAACAGTAGCTTATTATACACATCTTTGTACATCTTATTTTATTAATCTTTTACACCCGATTTCCTGAAATGGGCAAAATAGGTCTTTAACTCCTATTAGTAGGTTGATGTGGGAATTAGATGAAATAACAGAAAGAACCTAGCTTAAAGGCCACATAATAGTCATTCAGTGACTGTTAGTAAAAGTTGAATATGGAAGGAGCCTTTATGTCTATTTTTGATATGGCTTATGAAAAATCAGAAGACATAAGTAGTAACTTTGTCTTCATACTTGGTGTGTGGTCTTGACAAGCCTGACAAGGGCTACAGGGTATAACATTGAAAATTCTCACTAACCAATCAATCCAAGTGCAGCTTCTACAAACTGTATGGAAGGAAATAGATCGAAAAGAGAGCAAAGAATCTTCTACATCTAGTTACTGCAGTACTTCCTCTGGCCAAATCATAACCTTTAATCTGGTAAGACATGCATCATGAAGAGTCATCAGACTAGAGCTGATTTATTGGCAATAAGATGAATCTTTTCTTATTTTCAGATAAGTCTGCTTCTATCCTACACACATCACATTCTCAACTTGCCTAGGCATTTCATGTTAAGTGTTCATAGCACCCATATTTCTAATAGAGAAGAAGGAAGGGAGGTCAGAAGGATGGCAAAAAGGGAGAAATTGGGGTAAGTGGGGGAGGGTGGGAACAGAGGAAGATAGATGGAAAAGAGGCAAGGAGAAAATTATTGTTACTCACTGTGGTCCACACAACTCATTCATTTATAAATTGGACAAATAATGCTTACTGTGGACTTACTCTGAGTCAGGAACTAAATCAGATATGAGAGACATGCCGGTGAATGTGACAGACATGGTCCCTACCCACAAACTGCTCCTATTCTAGTAGTGACCACACACATGAGCCAACTGGCCATGTCACTGTAACTTCCAAAAGCTTCTTGTGGTTTTTTATAATAGTAAAAATAAAAGTAATAATACTGTGGCTTTGAGATCTTTACCTGGTCCCTGCTTCATCCACAGCCATTGTATTTACTGCTCTGTCATTCCACTCCAGATATACTGGTCTCAAAGATGTAAACACATCAGTTTCACTTCCACCTCAGTGTCTTTATACTTGCCTATTGCTTCTTCCTTGCATGCTCTTTCTCTTTCTCTCTCTCTCTCTTTTTAGGATTTTATTTATTCATCTGAGAAAGAGAGAAAGAGAGCATGAGCAGGGAGAGAGGGAGAAGCAGGCTCCCTGTTGAGCCAGCAACCCAATTCGGGACTGGATCCCAGGACCCTAGGACCATGACCTGAGCTGAAGGTAGATGCGTAATCAACTGAGTCACCCAGGCCCCCCGAATCTTTCTTTAGATCTTTACATGCAACACTTATAAACTTCCATGCTAAGCAAAATAATGTGCCTCATCTTAAAAGTTGTCCATGTCTTGATCCCCAGACCCTGTGAATATGTTATGATACATGGCAAAAGGGGCTTTGAAAATCTAAGTTGTATTAAAGGACTTGAGATGGAGAGTTTACCAGAGAAAGATACGATGATGGAAAAAGATAAGAGAAGTGTGATAAGACTTGATACATTGGCTTTGAAGATGGAAGAAAGGTACCAAAAAATGTGGACAGCCTCTAGAATCTGGAAAAACTGAGGAAACAAATTCCCTGGTGGGGTCTTTAGAGGAATGCAACTCACCTAACACTAATTTTATCCCAGTGAGATCCATGTCAGACTTCTGACATATAGAACTGTAAGATAATAATTCGGCATTACTTTAGGCCACTAAATTTGTGGTAACTTGTTACAGCAATAATAGAAAACTGATAAAACTTTATTTAGGTCTCTGAAAAATGTCACCCCCTTAAACAGGCCTTTTGTAATATATCTATCTACAACAATCCTTATTCTTTTTACTCTCTAACCATTTGCCCTATTTGTTTTTCTTCTTAATGACTAGCATTACTTAAGATTATATTATTGGTTTATTGTTTTTCTCTCTCAAACAACAGAAGATAAGCTCAATGAAGGTAGTGAATTTGTTTATTATTCTAGACATCACCCACAACCTAGACCAATGTCAGGCACATGTTAAGTGGCATTCAGAAATAAGTTATTTCTGAATTTATTGCATGAATGAATGAATTTCAAATATTTAAGGATGAGTGTAAGGTACTCTACTGGTGTATAATAAGATAAACCAACTAGTCTGAGGGTTCCAGAAAAGTGTGGGGTCAATAAATTTTAAACTGCATTAGGTATTTTAATTATATATTCATATACCATCACCCACAATGGATTTTGCTAATAGCAGAAACTTGGTTTTAACTGCCCCTGTATCCCCTGCCTACCATAGGCTATAAGGAAATGTTTGTTAAATGAATGTGCACTTGCATGACAATTTTTGAGGCAGTCACAGAGGCAGTGTCACAGAGGACACTGATGAATTTTTGTTTTTCAGCTAAATATCACTACCTTAATATTGGATGAAATAGTTATGGGATTTTCTGCTACTGATGATGATGAGAGAAGGTGATTGAGATAGGACTTTTTTCCAGAATGGACAAACACATCACACATCAATATTAGTATGGTAAAAGAGAGAGAGAGAATATGCTTAATTATAGACAAGTACTCATTTTTTTCTTGAAAATAACACCACATTTGTTTTAATACTTCTTCAAAGAAGGAATCCAAGTTGTTTATAAAAGACCAAGAAGTAGAACTAGGTCTGCTAAGGCTGAACACAAAAACTGACTCTCTAATAACCACCTGGTTAACACTTTTCTAGAACGGTTGTCAATGAGTTGATTTTTTCTTAGAAAGGTGTTTGGGATTGCTGTGATTTTAGACCCTGCTGGGCCATGTGTGTGGAGTGGTTATTTTTGCAGTTTTCTTCCATTGCACGTTATTGATGGGCTAAAAGCTAGGCTCTGCGTATGAGCAACTGTTCCAGTTCTCTCCGCCTCCTCATTGCTACTCTTCTTGTTCTTTTTCCATTTTCTATTTACTATAATTTCTATGCTCCATATAGGCATGTGCTTGTTAATGATGCCGAAGAGAGCTCACAGTCTATTTTTACCATGCATGGCAGTCATTAGCAAAATTAACTGATTTGTATTGACTTGATACTGTTTTGTTAATCACGTGTTTTGTGACTTATGTTCTCTGATGGCACCATGTGGTTGTTCTTGGGGTTGGGCTATTTTTATTCACACACAAAACAAAAAATCATTTTTAAAAGCACCAACAAATTTCCTCAAATGTGTATCATATGTTATCATTTTGAAGTCATTTGGGGCATTTTTACAACCATGATGCAGTTACTTGGATATTTTTCATACCAAGATTTTTGTAATTATTTATTTTATTAGTTTCAGAATATCTATAACGATAAGATTTTATCTCTAAACTATCAAGGTAATAGAAAAGTTGAGAGAGTCTGTTTTATTTTAGTAGACAGGCTCTGAGTAAACTCACAGGAGAACATCTTGAGTGTCAAGTTGATTCTTGGGACTTGAACAAATACTCATTTCATAGAAATGAAACCTGAATTAAAGATCTTAAGAGAAAGAAAATATAATTTGCCATATGGTATGATATGACACTATTCTTTATCAATAGGTAAAGTAATCCCATTAAAACAATTAGAGCATGTTACTCTGCTTCTGAAGGGTGACCATTTCACTCAGAGTAACAGCCTAAATGACTGAATGATCTGAGCCCACTCTGCTCCCCCATGTACCTTGCACTTACTTACGCATATGACCTTGGTTCTTACCATTCCCTTAGATTCCCTCACCTTAGCCACACTGGCCTCAGAGATATGTGAACACACTAAGCTAGATGTCTTGTGAGGGATGTATATTTTCTGTTCTTGCTGCACAGAATATTTCTCACTAAGATATTTTCTCATTCTCTGATTTATTTCATGTCTCTGGTCAAATGTCACCTTATCTGAGAGACTTTCTTTTTTTTTTTTTAAAGATTTTATTTATTGATCTGAGAGAAAAAGAGAGAGAGGGAGAAAGTACAAGCAGACGGGAATGGCAGAGGAAGAGGGACAAGCAGGCTGGATTCCAGGACTCTGAGATCTTGACCTGAGCCTAGGCATCCCCTGAGAGACTTTCTTTACATGAAATAAGTAAGTATCTTCATATAATTTGTCTCAAAATAATATAATTTTTCTTTTAAATCACCTTTTCCGAGGTATCTTTCACATAAGAAAGCATGATTTTAATTATATGATTTCATAAAATTTGATTAATGTGTATACCCTTATAATCATCACTATAATCAAAATACAGATCATTTCATCACTTATCAAAAAGTTCCCTTCTGACTAGGGGCATTCAAGCTCCCTTCTTGGGACCAGCCCACTAATCTTTCTGATAATATAGGTTTGTTTTACCTATTCTAGAAATGCATATTAATGAATTCGGCCAGTAATTGCTCTTTTGTATCTGGCTTTTTTTCCTCAACATGTTTTTAAAGTTCATGCATCTTATTTGTGTTCCAGATATTTGTTCTTTTTACTGCTAAACAGAATCCCACATATGGATATATATCACAATTTATTTATTCATTCATCTGTTGATGGGCATTTGCATTAGTTCCATATTTTCACTATTATCAATAATACTATTATGAACATTTGTGTACAGATCTTTCCATGGGCACATATTAATTATTTTTTCCATGGATAAAAGTGTAATTGATCATATATAATTGTACATTATTATTTAATCAAACTATTTATTTTGAGGTATGGATTCACATAAAGTTGTAAGAAATAATGCAAGTACCTGTTAGCCAGGTTCTCCTATAGTACAATATTATAATCAGGAAATTGTCAATGATATAATCCATAAATGTTCAGATTTCACCAGCTTTATATGTACTTGTGTGTATGTGTGTGCATACATATATGCAGTTTTATCACATTTTGGTGTTTGTGTTCCTACCGCCATATTCAAAACACAAAGTAGCTCTAACATGAAGGATCTCTCCTGCTGCCCTTTTACAATAACAACTGCCTTCCTTCCCCAATCTCAACTTCTATCTGATCCCTGGTAACCACTAATCTGCTCTCCATCTAAATAATTTTGTCATTTCAGAATATTATATAAATAAAATCATAGAGTAACCTATTAATATTGTTTTTTCTCTCGCTATAATGCCCTTAAGATTCACTCAAGTTGTTGCTTTTGTCAATAATCTGTTCCATTTTATTGCTAATTAATATTCCATGGTATGGATGCACCACTATTTAACCTTTTACCTAGAGAACATCTAAGTTAATTCCAGTTTATGCTTATTATCTGTAAGACTGTTAAGAATGTTTTCGTGTGAATATTGTTTTCATTTCCCTGGGATAAATGCTCAGGAGTGCAATTGCTGAGTCATATATGATAGTTGAGTGCTTTATAAGAAACATCAAATTGGGGAACCTGGGTGGCACAGTTGGTTAAGTGTCTGCTTTAGGCTCAGGTCATGATCTTAGGATCCTGGGATCAAGCCCTGCATCTGGCTCCCTGCTCAGCAGGGAATCTGCTTCTTCCTCTCCCTCTGTTCAAGCTCTCTCTCTCTCTCTCAAAATAAATACATAAAATCTTAGAAGAAAAAAAAAAAAAGAAACATCAAATTGTTTTTTTTCAGAGTGGCCTTACCATTTAGTATTCCCACAAGCAGTGTATGGGTGATCCAATTTCTCCTTACCATACCCAGCATTTTTAAAAACTTTAGGCATTTGGATAGACATGAAGAGCTATACCATCATGGCTTTAATTGCATTTGGCTAATGATAGTGTTGAACATCTCTTGTGTATTTATTTGTCATCTGTACATCCTCTTCAGGAAAATGTCTGTGTATGACTTTTGCTCATTTTCTATTTGGACTTCTTTCTTATTGTTGAGGGTTTTTTATTTCTTTATATACATTAGGTCCCAATCCTTTTTTGGATATGTGGCTTACAAATATTTTCTCTCCTTGTGTATCTTATTCTTTTCAATCCCGTAACAAGATTTTTGGTAAAGCAAATGTTTTAAACTTTGATGAGACCCAACTTATCAATTTCTCCTTTTATGGGTAATGCTTTTAATATCAAGTTTAAGAGTTATTTGCCTAGCTCCAGAACCTGAAGTTTTTATCTTATTTTTTTTAAAGTTTTACAGTTTCATATTTTATATTTAAGTCTATGACTCATTCTGAGTTATTTTTTGTATAGGTTGTAAGGATTAGGTCATGGATTTAATCTTTTTTTTTTGGTTTCCTTTTTTCTTTTCTTTTCCTCTAACTTTGTTCTTTTCCTTCAATATTGTGTTGGCTTTCCTGAATCTTTTCCCTTTCCATATAAACTTTAGAATCAGTTCATTGGTATCCACAAAATAACTTGCTGGGATTTTTGTTGGGATTGCATGAATCATAGGTCAAGTTGGAAAGAACTGACATCCTGACAATATTGAGTCCTCCTATCCATGAACATGGAATACTTCTCCACTGATAAATTTCCTTCATTTCATTCATCAGAGTTTCATAGTTTTGATCTTATATATATTTTGTTAGATTTATATCCAAGTATTTCATTTATTTGTATGCTAATATAAATTATATTTTGTTTCCAATTTCAAATTCTACTTTTCCATTGGTATATAAGAAAGCAATTGATTTTTGCATATCTTGTATCCTGCAAACTTGTTATAATTGCTTATTATTTCAGGAGATGTTTTTTATTAATTTTTCCTGGATTTTCCACATAGGTGATTGTGTCATCTGTGAATAAAGACAGTTTTATATCTTTCTTTCCAATTTGTACTTTCATTTTGTCTTATTGTATTAGCAGTAATTTCTAGTATGATGTTGAAAAAGAGTGATGAGAAGGGAATTCATTGCCTTGTACCTAATCTTAGTATGAAACCTTCAAGTTTCTCACCATTGTATGATGTTAAATGTAGGATTTTTGAAGATAGTCTTTATCAGGTTGAGAATATTCTCAATTCCTAGTTTACTTAGAGTTTTTATCATGAATGGATGTTAGCACTACTATCTTCTTATTTTATTGTTTCCTAATTTGCCTTCCTACCATTCTTGAGCCTCTGTAATCTATTTTTAAAGCAAGTGCAGAGAGATACTGGTAAAATTTACACCAGAACTCATTCATCAATGTCCCTAACAAGTTCTCATCTCACTCAGAAAAAATCCAAACACCTTATAATAACCTACCAAATTCTACATGATCTGCCCTCTCTCCTTCTCTTGCAAGACTTTGATCTCATATCTCTTTACTCTTTTAGTACATTCTAATCTAGCATCACTGAAGGGCTTGCAATTCTTAAAAAAAACTCCAGCCATTCTATTTACTCAGGGCCTTTGCTCTCAGGTTTCCCTATTCCTAGATTGGTCTTCCACCCTACACCTAATTGGCTTCAGATTTTTACTTTGGATTTTTACTGAAGCATTTCTGGCCATCTCTCCTACCCCAATCTTTGCAAACTTGTCTTTTATTTACTTTTTCCCCTTTCTCACCTTCATTATCTATGTATTACATGTGTCTCCATTATCTATTACCAAAATAATACTTCATAATAACAAATGACTGCTAAGACTCAATGGCAAACAATAATAAATAATGAATGTTTGTTTTTACTCATGACTCTGTGGTTAGCCTAGGTGGTTCTGCTGATTAATGCTGGACTCAGTTTTCTTGGCTAAGCTCACTTATCATCTGACTTCTAACTTTAGTCTGGATGGGAGCATCTTCATCCAGGATGGTCCACCTTATTCTCATGGGAGAGGGAGCATTCAAAGAGAGTAGAAATATATGACATAAGGTTTGGAACCACTACACTGTCACCTCCATCACATTCTGTTTTCTAAAACAAGTTTAAAAACTACCCTATATTCAAGGTTTGTGCAAAGCCACACTATAAAGGGGCATACATATAGAAAGATAATTAACAGAAGCCAAAAAAATCTAATCAGTCTGCCACATTTCACACTTATTAATATACTTCAATTATTACCATCCAGCTTTAAAGAATGTACGTTTGGAAAGGGCAAGAATTTTGTCTATTAAATGCTTTATCCAAAATGCCTATAATTTTCCTGGCACACAACAGAAATTCCATAATTATTTATTAAATAAGATGGGAAATGAAATGAAAGGGAAATCTTCTAATGGTATTAGTTTGTTTTTTAAATGAATTTTTCCAAGGATTCTCTTCCAATTTAAATAAGTTTTTGGGAATAGTCTTTCTAATACAGAATGGAGTTCATGGCTTTTGAAATTATTATGGCAGTCTTTAGGTGCATTTGGCATATAAAGTTTAGAAAACAGCATCTGCATAAAGGCATGAAGGAAAAATATAAGCATTAAGATATGCTATGTCCACCTAATTGGGGAGATTACTCATAATTGTAGAAATTAAAGTACGATTTGGGTTGAGAATTATCTCATGAGTTTCATTATAATTAGCATGACTTACTCATAACTGTTTCTACAAACATGGTTTTGCCAAACTTCCAGACAAAAGAGCTTTTTGGCTTTGTTTAAATTCAGGTTTCTTACAGACAAATGACCTATAGAAGTATCATTACTTCTACTCTAAAATTACCCCAGAGATAACCTCAATCTTATTTAATTACTACTTGACTCTGATTTTAAGGATGTAGTTTGGAAAAAGTATACTTTTTCTGATTTTAAGGATGTAGTTTGGAAAAAGTATACTTACAATATCCTGTATCTTTATCTTCTTGACAGGTAATTTTTTATAGAATAGTTTTAAAATCTTAAGTGTTACAGCTATGTGCACTTTACAAACACTCACTGAGCCATGAATTCTTGATTTCTATACTTCTTTTATATTTATGTATTTTTATATATCCATACCATACTTTAATAAAATGCTTATTTTAAAAACTATAGTTATGCGTATAGTCTTACAGAATTAAAATACTAGAGAAATACTATACCAAATTTTGAAACCAATAGAAACATATCTGCTCTAAATCCTATTCCTTGTAAAATATATTTATCAATCCGGGCTTTTTGTATTATATTAAATTAAGAACATGAGTAAATTTTTGAACAGGCCCTAATTTTTTTTTAAAGGGACTTAACTCTTCTTTCCTCTAAATACTTCTTGGCTTTCCACATCTCTTCCTAACCTCTCCTTCAGCCTCGTAAAGAAGTTTGTGGTACAATTTATAGATTTCTTCTAAACCCAGTTAGTTTTTCCTACTATAACGAGGAAAAGATATTAAATTAAAAGTTCATTATTGGGACACATTATATTTTATTCCCTATACTATCTGCATTTCATTCCCATATAATGCTAATATATTTACATTTCGTAAATACACATCCCACATTATTTGAGGATAAGTTATAGATTTTCTCCATATATTTCAAAATCAATTTGTCAAGGTGGGGGAAAACACTACATGACGCATAGGTTGAAAACACTACAGATGACTCCACTGGGGGAATAATATTTAAAATATTGTTTATATCTATCTAAGTACCTCTCAGTGAGAGACTGGCCACATAAAGTTGCTGAAGAGAATCACTGCATTTAGAACTTGGTTTTAACTGACTGCCAATGTTTACTTTAAAGTTGTAAAAAGACAGAGTTTAAGGACTGAATTCAAAAAGGGCTGAATTTATTTGACTGCACTGTTTCAATGGCATAAACATGCAACCTCTTACTCAGGCCAATCACTACGTTCTCATTTCACGAGTTAGACATTTCGAGACAAAGCAGAAAGAGATGTGTTAAAGATTAGACTTGCAAATTTCAGAATACATAGTGTCAGTCTAGTGATGTTAAAACATCCATTTAGAATAACTCACAGAGTAACTGCAGCATATTACAAAGTGGGATCATGAATATGCAATCAGCAAATGGTTCTGGAGCCTGATCACCATTTCTGTCAATTACAGCAGTCACTTTCTGTGATGGTACCTTGGCACTTTGACAGTGATTATACCTTTACATGATATATTGCAGATATTATGCTTCAGTTGTTTACAAATAGAACCATCTCTTACTCTTTCACTGTAAGAATAGAGTGTTTTAAGTAAGGAAAATATTCCTCGTAATAAATCTTCCACTTAAGTCATTCATGCATGATCAGACTGGGAATATCATATGATGCCACCACCACATGACAAAAGCAACCCCCTACCTCCCTTTTTCTATTATTCTTAAAAGTGAAGTAATGTGGAGCTTTTTTCAGATTAACTAAAAAGAAACGGCATAAAGGATTAATTCACAATATACTGCCCATCGCTCTAAAAAAGCAGGTTAGTCCAAAGACAAATTTGTTTTTAAATATAAAGCAAAATTATAAGATAGACATGTATTGTCAATCAGGACAAAATTATCTGGATCAGATATAGTTTGGCTTGATCTTTTATCCTACAAAAAGTCACTTATTTGCTTATATGCAGGTATCAAATTTGCCTACAAAATGCAATCTCAATTGGTTTGCTTAGATAGTAATTTTTTTCAGTGCTTAGTTGCTTAAACTTCAGGTAAAAGTATGAGGGACACTAAATAATAATAATCAGATAATTCCTCAATTTGCCACTTAATTTTATCAGTATATTTATTTAAATAAAACCCTCATTATTTAATGCTGCTAAAAGATATACCTCTTTTCATTCCTATACTTCTAAATATCAAGGCTTTTGCTACCCATATAAATGTTAGACTTAATTATTTCTAATTTTCTACCTACCTAAAGTTTTATAGTTTCAATACTTTATGTTTAGCCACTGATTCCGGAAATTCAGAAATTCATAGTTATGGAACACTAACACTAAAATAAACTGTGGAAGTCATATTGTTGAAATCATTTTCCTCTCATCAGCTTCCTGTGCAAACATTTTCAAATAAGAATGGAATTTGGTACAGGTCACATAGCTAAGGTCAAAACCAGATCTTCAAATCAGAACTCTGGTTTGACAATCAAGTGTCATTTTCACCACACCACAGTCTTTTTATGTTTAATGTAATGGTATAAAGGATTCCAGAGAGGGGGAGATAAAAGGGGAGAAGTAAACTATAGGACTGTGTCTCCCTGGAAAAAAACTAAAGCCTTAGATCTAAACATAGAATTGTAGAATGATCTAGATCTTGAAATGTCCCCTCACAATAATGGGATATTCCTCACTGACAAGATGAACTAAACCCTGGTACAGGACATTAAACAAAACCTTAGAAAAAAGAACAGAGTACAGAATTTCTAAAAATAAGTACTAGCATTTCAGCTCATCTTTTTCTGTAACATTTCTCCACAGTCCACCTCCATTAGGCTACATAAGAGGTTATATCACAAAAAATAAGCACTCACAAAATAGTGCTCATCTGGGGGAAATTGTTTCATATCCAATGGGAAAAGAAGTGAAAATCACTAGACTGTTTCAGAAAAATGAGACTATGAGAGCTGCTGCTCAAATGTGAGTGATATAAAGGAAGAATGGTAGACAATTCCACTCCATAGGGATGAAAAGGCAGGGGTGGGGGGAAGAACGTGGTATATAAAAGATAGACAAAGTACCCAGCTCTGAGAAAAAGACTCATGAATTGAAGTGATTATCCCTAATCACTTTAAAATCTAGAACAACTTGTTAAGAATAATTCAATAATATTAAATCTCAAACATGATATTAAAAGGTATATTTAATTGAGATTGTAGACTTGCAAAAACATAAAAGGACACCAAAAAACAATAATCTTAAACAGACAAATAAATTAGAGACAGCAATGAACATCATAGTCCCCAATGAAATTGATCTTTTCATAGAGGAAAAGATTGAAACAACTCTATCAAAAGTAGACAAAGAGATTAAGTCAGAGTAAATAAAAATAGTAAAGAAAGCAGGTAAGCTCCAAGGAAAAGAGGTGTGGCTGGAGTAGAAAACTGATCAAATGAAATGTAAGATACATAAAATATTTATGAAATGCTTACAAACCTAAAGTGAGAAAAGAACTAAATCTGTAAATTGAGAGAGCACAGTGTTCAAAGAAAATGTAAAATTAGACACAACACCAAGATATTTAATTCAACCTACTGTTGAAAGGATAGTAATCAACAAAAGGAATAAGACAGACTAACATCAGAATCGCCACAGATATCATCAATGCTAGACAACAAAGAAATATTTACCAATGTTGCTCACAACATTGTGCTTGAAGTCCTGGTTAGCACAATAGGCCAACCAAAAAAAAAAAAAGAAGGAAGTAAAAGTTATACAAACTGGGAAGGAAGAAATACAGCTCTTTCTTTGCAGATGACATGATTGCCTATGTAGAAAACAAATAAATAAATAAACCACAAATTCCCAGAACTATTAAGTGAGCATAACAAATTTTAAGGACACAAGACCACTATAAAAAAGTTAACTGCTTCCCTGTATACCAGTAATGAATGACTGCAATATCAAATAAAAATTTACAATTGCACAAAAAATAAATATTTAAGGGGAAATTTAACAAAATATATACAGTATCTAGATATTGAAAACTATAAAACTCTGATGAAAGAAATCAAAGAAAATCTAAGTAAATGACAAGATTATCCATGTTCATGGATGGAAAAACTTAGTATTGTTAAAATATCAGTTATTCTTAATTTGATCTGTAGATTCATGCAGTTTCAATCAAAAAGTCAGTAAACTATTTCATCCATATTGACAAACCAGTTCTAAAGTTTTTATCAAAAGGTTCCAGATTTTAAGACTTCCTCTAAGGCTACAGTAATCAAAACAATGTGGCATTGTTTTGATTGATCTAAGAAAACAACAGACACTTAGATCAATGAAACAGAATAGAAAGCCCAGAAATAGACTCAAACAAATAAGTTAAACTGATCTTTCAAAAAGGAGCAAAAGCAATTCAACAGAGAAAGAATACTTTTTTCCCAACAAACAGTGCTAGAATAATTGGGTGATCATATGGGGAAAAAAATCAACCTAAATATTGTTGGGTCCATAATCAAAGGAGAGAGACTGATACAAAAGCGAAGGTCAAGCAAAGCTTTATTTTGTGCCAAGCATCAAGAATCAAACTGACCAGCCAGGGCAGTCTCTTACAAAGAGAGGCAACCCCTCTCTGCCTTCGGATGGGCCTTTAAAGGCAAACGCCATGTGGTTGGGCCTGGCCATGCACAGGTGGCCAATGACACAGAGAAAACTGCACAGTCAGGCTAGGTCACACATAAGTGACCAATTGAATTACAATTTACCCTATAGTAGACATTTGAACTAGCCTATCACCTTGGTCAGAATTGGCGCCCAAAGGGCGGGGTCCACACAGCTTGGTAGCTAGGGAGACAGTATGTGCCCCCACTGATTGGATACCTCCACCAGGCCTGACCCACCCTTGTACTTGGGCTTTGTTACCTGGGACTGGTTTCTGGGACTTGTTTTAAGTAAGTCCCCTGGGGGGAGGGGGACAGGGACAGTTTAAGTTCTTACTGTATAAACAACAAAGCCATTGTTTAACCAGATGGAATCGCTCTGGCTAAATGGGCCCTAACAATATAAACCTCACATTTCACAAATTTACCTCAAAATGAATCATAAAGTAAATGTAAAATGAAAAATTGCAAAACATGTAGAATATATATGAGAAAATCTAGGCAGCATTTATTTGGTGATGAGGTTTTAAATATAAAAACCAAAAACATGACACATGAAAGAAAAATTAATAAATAGGATTTTATTAAAATTTAAAAGTTCTGTTTGCATAAGACACTTTTAAGAGAATGTAAGGAAAAGTTATAAACTGGAAGAAAATATTTGGGAGTACATATCTAATAAAGGATTTTTACCTAAAAATATACAAAGGACAATTAAAACTCAATAATAAGAAACAACCTCATTTAAAAATGGACAAAAGATCTTAACTGGCACCTCATCAAAGAAGATATAAAAATGACAAATAAGTATATGAAAAGATTCTTAGCACTATTTATCTAGGAAATTGCTAACTAAAACAAGGAGATACCACTACACCCCTATTAAAATAACTAAAATCCAAAAAGCTGACATTAGCATTTCCTGGCAAGGATGCATAACAAGAGAAACTCTTAATCATTACTGGAGGAAATGACAAATAGTACAGCCACTCTGAAAGACAGTTGAGCAGTTTCTCACAAAACTGAACATTGTCTTACTATCTGATCCAGCAATCATGCTTGTAAGTATTTACCCAACTGATGTGAAAACTTATGTCTATATTAAAACCTAAATGTATATGTTTATAGCAGCAATATCCACAATCACACACAAGAAAAACTGAAAGCAATCAAATATCCTTCAATAGGTGAAGAGTAAACACACTGTGCTATGTGCATACAATAGAATATTATTCAGCAATTAAAAAATGAGCTATCAAACATGAAAAGACACGAATGAATTTTAAATGGATTATGCTAAGTGAAAGAAGTCAGTCTGAAAAAGCTGCATAATGTACGATTACCATTATAACATTCTAGAAATTGCAGAACTATATAGAAGAAAAAAGATCAGTGAATGTCAGGAGTTGGGAGGAAGTGGGAGGGTTGGATAAGTAAATCACAAAGGATTTTAGGGCTAGTGAAATTATTCTGGATGATATTAGGCATTTGTATAACATCTGTAGAGACCATAATGACACTGTACCTTTGTAAAAACCCATAGACTTTTAAAGCATAAAGAGTCAAACTTAATGTGTGCAAATTAAAAAGAAATCATTTAAAAGATTAGGGTCTCCTGAGAGAAAATACAGAATGTAATAAAACAATCTATCTGCATTATAAAGATATGAAGCAAACTCACATAATAGGGTGGTAGAGTAAGGTACTTAAGTAACTTTGGAAATAAATGGCCTTTGCAAAAATAAGGACAAAAGAAATTGCACATAAATCCTGTACTTTTGTTCATTAAGTTGTTTCCCAGAGGGTACAGGTTAATGATTCTGATAGCTGTACATATATACTAAAATTGAACAATTAAGTAAATGGATGGCAAATGGTGGGTACCAGGTTTCTCATAAGTGGAGTGGGAGTTCACAAAGAAAGTGAAGAAAGTAGGCTCAAATGATCCACCTGGTAATGGATTAGAACTGAA
Organism: Taxidea taxus jeffersonii; assembly: GCA_003697995.1. Classification (NCBI taxonomy): domain Eukaryota; kingdom Metazoa; phylum Chordata; class Mammalia; order Carnivora; family Mustelidae; genus Taxidea; species Taxidea taxus. Next base: position 22,726 of record ML104985.1, on the reverse strand, counting down.
AATATCAGATGGAACTCATATTTAGTTTATAGAGATAAAAAAGTTTGTATATGTATGTGTACATATGTATAGATGTATATATACATATATACACACATACACACATATATATTAGTACAAACACATATATTTGCTTGCTCTTTTAGCTGAAAGGTCCCAGAAGCAATGACACCCCAATAGCAATGAGCACACCTAGTATCCAGATCTTGGTTTCAAATATCATTCTCCAGAAAGAGTAGAAGGGAGAAAAAAAATAATTACATGCTAAGGTTCTTAATTATGTGTGAGGAAGGAAAATGTTGTTTTAATATAGGATGCAATACATAAACAATGTATATTGTAACCGTAGAGCAACCAAAAAAAAACCCATAAAACAAGAGATATAGCTAAGAAACTTACAATGGAAATAAAATGGAATAAAAATACTAAGGCCAAAAAAGGCAGGAAAGGAGGGGGTAAAAAAAGAACAGATGGGACCAGTGTAAAACAAATAGCAAGATGGTAGATTTAACACACAAACATAAATAACAAATTATATGAAAACTGTCTGATAACTCTAATTTAAAGTCAGAGATAGCAAGAAAAATTAAAGGGAGCAAAATCAACTGCATGTCCTTTAAAGACCCAGCTACCTAAAATGTAGAATACCTGACAAAACCTAAATGGATACATGAATGAAGACAGAGCTGCAATAATAGATTACATACATACATACATACACACACATAATAAAGCAAGTAGAATAAGACATTGTAAGCTTACATTAAGTAGTTAGTTGCATCTTAACCAAACAAACCAATGCAAGAGAAAAGAACACCTAGAATGCATCCAAGAACACACCTGATTAGTGGGGGGAGAAATGCCCTTTTCTATAATGATGTTAGAAAGACTAGTTAACCATCTGGGAAAATTATGAACCTTGAGACTTACATCAGACCATATTCAAAAATTAATTTGAGTTTGATCTTAGTCCTAAATATAAAATTTAAAAAATCAAATTTCTGGAAGAAAATATAGAAAAATATCTTAATGATCTGGGTGTAGGCAATTTTTTCTTAAACAGAAAGAATAACAAATATAAAAATGATAAGCTGAATTTCATTAAAATTAGGAACTTCTGTTCCAGAAAATCAAGACTAAGAAGCGAATAGGCAAGCCATAGACTTGAAAGGATATTACAAGTATGTGATAAAGGATTTATATGAAGAATGTATAATATTATCCTACAATAATAAGGATAAGACAAAGAATCCAAACTTAAAATTGATCAGTCACGCCATGAAGTGGGATATTCAAATGATATGAAAAGGAACTCAACATCATCACTATCGTTACTTATCAGAGAAATACAAATTAAATCCAAACTGAGATTATGATTATGCACTCACCAGAATGTTTAAATAAAAAGATAATGACAATATTAAGTGTCAGTGAAAATGTAGAGAAAATTTAACCCTCATACATTGCTAGTGGTAGGGAACATTTTTACAAGCATTTTTAAAAACACTGACATTATCTACTGAAATAGAAAATATCCTTCTTTGTGATATAGGTGATTCCTCTCTCCTTGATACATACTCAGATAAATCTGCCCATATGTCCACAAAAGCACACGTATGGTAATGCTGATATTTTTATTCACAATAGCTAAAACCTAGAAACAATTCAAATGTCTAACAACAGAAGACTAGATAAAGCAATTATGGTATGTTTATACAGAGTGATTCCACACTATATTAAAAAGAAGAAACTACCAATACAGGCAATAACATAAATGCTTTTCTAAAACACAAGGTGTGCAAAAGAAGCCAGACACAAAAGAGCAAATATATTATTATTATCCCATGTATATAACTTGAAAGGCAAGGAAAAATAGCCATGTTCTATCTTGCCATCATGTCTCCAGTAAGTAACCTTGTAGCTTGGCCTGACCCTGGATTCCCAGCCTCTATTTGGTGTCCAGATCAGCAACTACCCTTATGGGAAAGGGGCAAGAAATCTTTTTATTCCATGACTTAATGAAGAACTTGGAACTCTTCTCTATTGTTCCCATGGACCTTTCCTAAGTGGGTCTTTTGTTCCTAAATCCTAGGAAACTTCGAGGAATTCAATTATACTTTTTGAGATTTGGGCTTCATTCTTTAAGTTCTCACCTATCCCAGCTTCAGAATTAAACAAAAAAATTTGAAGGGGAAATTGTTTCTATGTTTGATTCTTCTCAATTCTCCAATTTTGTTACTCTTCTTTGTGAAGTCATCAGACACTCCTCTAGTTTCTCTGTCTTTCACTTGAGTGTCCCTGGCCTGGCCTGCTCCCAGATTCTAAACCCACACTAAGGATTAGATGGACCTCAGGGAGATGCAGATCCTCTGTTCACACCTTCAAATTTCTTCCTTCTTGGTAAATTTTACTTCTCTAGCTCTCCTTGCTTCCACAGCTCACTGACTTTGAAAATGTATGTGTGTGTGTGTGCTTTATGAAGCTTTTCTATTTATTTTCAATGGCAACACTCTTCTCTTTTCCCCCCTTCCTTCCCTACGTGAATTCTCACAATAATACAAAAAGTTTTAAATTGTTTTAATACTAGAAATAAAACCACCACAGCCTCTAGCCTTCTAAGGATACCTGATCCTGCATGAAGAGACACCTGTCCAGCAAGCTGTATAGCAGCTGGACCATACAGGAATGGGTTTTTGCTATAACGAAATCATTTATAACCAGGAATTCAAGAGAACACCTTATTCCAAAAATAATGTGTGACACCCATGTTGGTGAACTGAGCTTAAGGAACTGTTACAAACAGTTTTCTGTGGCTAAAGATAGAAGACGATGAAATCCAAGCAACAGCCTGCAGCTTCATTACAAATAACACCTGATTGAGTCATTTTGAGGGCCCGTCTGTCTTCAGTACTCATGTGTGCTATATCTTAGACTGAAGTGGGAGAAAATTAGGGGACTTTCAAAATGAAAACTGATTTCATAAATTACAGCCCAGAAAATAACAAAAAGAGCTGTCATGCCCTTTAGCAGCTTTTCCTTTAATTTCTGCAGAATCTTTTGTCTTCAACCTTTGAGCCTTGCTATTGTCTCTATTGTACTCAAACCGGGGCTTTTTTCTCAGCTCAAGTGCTGGAAAAAGATACGTGATGATTTTTGTGCTGATTAGAAGGGAACTTGCATGTACAGATAACCATCACAAGTCCACAAATTGCACAAAACTAAATATGTGAAAGCCCAGGAAACATGGAAACCAAGGAATGTCTATTAGCAAAAATAAGGGTATACCATCACGTCATATAATAAGCATATAAAAGAAAGACCTGATCAATTAACCTGTATCAGAAGGCCAGTTATATAAAACTATAGCCAAATGTCAGGTCTTTGGCTGGGTAGGAATTACAGTGTCTCAAATTCCATATTTGAAAGAGTATTCCATAAATATGGAGAAAATTTTATCACTAATAATTTCTTAAAGTTTGTGTGATAAAGATTTTTATTTAAGGTATGTTGTTATTGTTTGCTTTATTATAAAACAGGTCTTTTGTCCAAGCCCATAAAGTAAGCCACAGTAAAAGGGAAAGGATATGTTGTTGCTTAAAAGTTTGAGTTATCATTTCATTCATTCATTCATTCATTTTTTTTTAACTCAACAATTATATAGCACATACATCTATGCATCAGGCATGGTAAGGAATACAAAAAAGAATAATCAACACCATCTACCTTGAAGGAATTTAGGTGACATATTACATATGCTGAAATTGATTTGTTTTATTAATTAAGCATGCTCTAAGACAGAAAGTCCAGGATGCAAAAGTACAGTGAATTTGCTTACCATCAAATATAAAAGGTTTTTTAAGGGAAAAAAGTCATCTCATATGTTTTTATGAATGATTCATAATAACTGAGGTAGACTAATAGTGGATTTAAATGACATATACAAGTATAAGGAAGAAAGTAAATAAAAAACCTTGCCCCAAAACACATACCCAGGAAACAAATAAACAAACAAAATATCATTGATAAGTGACTATATTTCCCAGGACTTTTCTGATGCATGTATTTGTATACACAGATAGAGAGATGGATATACAGATGATATCTTCACTGGCTCTAAAGAACTGAGTTATACTTTAATAATCTGTTTTACATGGGGCACCTGGGTGGCTCAGTCAGTTGAGCATCTGACTCTTGATTTCAACTCAGGTCACAACTGAGCCCCATATGGGGCTCCTCATGGAGCATGGGGCCTGGTTAAGATTTTCTCTATGTTCCTTCTCCCCACCTTGGCAGACTCATGTGCTCTCAAAAAAGAAAAAAAAACCACACCTATTTTCTTTAAATATCTGTAGATGTTAATCCATTGTCTAATAGGAGATAAAGAGTAGATTTCTAACAATGCCTACCCCCACGCCAATTCACTTGTCTTCCTGCATACCTAAAGAATTAATTTTACAAAAAATATTTCCTAAAGGTTCAATAACGTAAGGAGGGAATATTTTGGTTTGCAACATTCAGTGTTAAAGTTTCCTGGATTGTGATGCTCTATTTTGATCTTAAAATCTAGTATTTAATCATTTCAGAAATTGCTTATTCTTTTATTTAACCTTTGAATCCATTATAATTTTTTTTTTCATTTTTTAAGATTTTATTTATTTATTTGACAGAGAGAGACACAGAGAGAGAGGGAACACAAGCAGGGAGTGGAAGACGGAGAAGCAGGCTTCCCACCGAGCAGGGAGCCCAACGCATGGCTCAATCCCAGGACCCTGGGATCATGACCCAAGCCAAAGGCAGACACTTAACAACTGAGCCACCTAGGCGCCCCTGAATCCATTATAATTTTCTTTCCATTTGTGTAAATGTCTGAGCCAGTGATACAAACTATCTAATACTGGAGTATATATTTTATTGATTTCCCTCTAATTTCTTTTGTTTTTAAATATGTTCTCCTTTGGGTTATCGCAAAAAACTTCTCCTATCATAATTCAACTTTTAGTTTCTCGATGCTTCTAATTTGTTAAGTTCTTTAATGATTTTGCCTAAAATTTGTTTTTTTAGGGAATCAATCCTTTATAATGTAAAATACATACTTACATTACCTCAACTCATTTCTTCTTTGAAAATGAGTTTTCTATGCCCTTTCAAAGCACATGAAGTGAATTTTCCTTCTTCTTAAGTTATATTTTCTTCTAGATTGAGCTTTTTTCCTCCTTATAAAGGCATTTTTCTTTATTCCTTAAATTTAAATTTGTATTTCATTTTATCAGTGTTGTTCTTCTTAAGTAACAGGATATTTCTACATTTACAATGCCATTTCCTTTCATCCTCATCATGTCTGAGCAGCTGTATTTTATTTTATTTTTTTTTAATAATGCCTCTGATTCCTATTTTCTTGCTCCAGATTCTCAGGGAGATTTATTTATTTATTTATTTATTTATTTATTTTTATTTATTTATTTATTTGACAGACAGAGATCACAAGTAGGCGGAGAGGCAGGCAGAGAGAGAGGAGGAAACAGGCTCCGTGCTGAGTAGAGAGCCTGATGCAAGGCTCGATCCCAGGACCCTGGAATCATGACCTGAGCTGAAGGCAGAGGCTTTAACCCACTGAGCCACCCAGGCGCCCCTGTATTTCATTTTAGTATGGGTACATTCTTGACTAATTTTCTATGGCATTTGATGCCTGCTTTTGTGTTTCTTTGAATTTCAGCTTGCAAAACAAAGATGACTTTTTTCTAATCCCTTTCCCTATCCAGAGGGTACGTAGATATGCTTATCTGGGAATTAAGGATTTTTGCAGCCTACTCTGAATTATGAGGTATTATTAAATACTATGAATCAGTGCTCACTCCACTTGGGGAGGAAAAGTCCTTTTATCCCATTCAGATGATAGGAAGAGATGGTGGATAACTGTTGGTTTGGCTTTTCCCCTGGACAATGGGGACACTGGATACTTACTTCTCTAACTGTTCACTTGCCAACTTTCATATATTTCTCTCTAGCAACCATTTCCATCATTTCCCAGTAAAACAAAGGAAAGATAAAAGTATGAAAAGTTCTGTTTCTTCTCTGAAGCTTTGGAATATTCTTGAGAAGGCTCAAGATTTTATACTCATCATTTCAGCTTCAAGGGGAAGGGGGAGTCCTATAAACCAAGCCATAATTTATTCCTCAGTTCTACCCAAAAACCTATTCCTTGCCCAACTGTAATTGCAATTGCCTGGGAATTTTATCCCCTTTTTTTTCTTACTTTTGGGAACTTATTTTGTAAGGCATTTTGGGAGGCAGGTTAATCCTCAAAATTTAGTAATACTTTCATTCAGGTCATTATAAGCAAAATGAAGGTTTTTAAAAATGATTAATGACATGCCGTGGAAGTAAAATGATGCATCAATTACTAAGTATTTACATTAATAATAATTAAACACAAAAAATACTTATAGAATAGAGTTCTCATACTAAGAAATTAGATAAAACTTTCAATTAAATGACACAGAGAAGTTAGTCTCTACTATATTATGACTCAGTCATTATTCCATGATAATATCAAACTCTTTTCCTTTTGGAGAAGTTACAAACAATCATATATAAAATATTTGTGGAATAAAGTTATAATACAAAATTCCTGAACAAAGACAGAACATGTGGGGCACCTGGGTGGCTCAGTCAGTTAAGCGGCCAACTCTTGATGTCGCCTCAGATCATGATCTCAGGGTCCAGAGATGGAGCCCCACACCCAGCTCTGCACTCAACAGGGAGTCTGCTTAAGTATTCTCTCCCTTCTTCTGCCCCTCCCCACTTTCTCTCTAAAATAAATAAATTAAAAAAAAAAAAAAGAAACAGAATGTGTTCATCAAATTTCCTAGCCATTATAGCACTCTGGGCTTGTGGCATACCAAGTTAAGAAGACCACATGGAGAAATAAAGAGATGTGGAAACTACTACATATGAGTTATGTCTGCATAAGAGCTGAAGGCAATAGCTTTAAGAAGAATGCAGAGTTACTATATAGACTAATATATTTTTTATCTCTAATGCATCCTATATCTTCAAATGATGCTTGAAATGGAAGAAATCTTAAATCATAAAATCAAAGGATATTTTTAAATATCCAACTTGAAGTGAGAATTCAAACCTCATCTGTGTGACCCTGGTTACTTTGTCTACACCTTCTGCATATCTGTATCAGAAGGGCTAAAATGGAGATAAAGAAAGATACTTATCTTACAGAAATGTGACCAAAATTAAATATGATATAAATGTGAAGATTTGAGCACAATGCTGGCATATAAAGACAATATAAATTGTACCATGTAATAGTAGTAAGAGTGGTGGTTGAATTATTTGTTAGTACAACTATATGTATTAATATTATTTTACCATCTGAATAGAGTAAAAAATTTTCATTTTTTCTCCAATTTTGTCAGCAATGGTTAGTTCTTAAATGGACAGTGGAAGTTACAATGTTGAGGGTGGGGAATGTGGCTAGAGTCAGCCTTATTAAAACACTGTGTTTTGTGGCCCATCTTCATGAAGAATATGAATAATTTAATGACTTAGCAAATTTCCTATTTAAAACAAAATTTAGTCAAAAATTAGCTGGAGGAAGTAAAGAGATAAACTAAAACCTACTCCCCATTTAAGTACATTTTGCCTTTAAAAAAAATTACATGTCATCCTGGGTATTTCAATCCTAATGAGGATGCTTCCTTGATTATCAAAAAGTCAGAAAGCAGAACTAAGTATCACTCAACTTTTGCATGCTTACAAAGACTGTATCTATTTCCAAAATCTATAAACTAGATCAGTGAAGAGCAATATATGTCGCTGGTTTAGCAATCATAAGTTTCATCTGCAATGTACAGTAGTAGGGCAGAAATCTTTTGTTTTCTAACACAGGTTGCACAGTCAACAGTAGGCAAAATTGTGAAAGAAGTCAAGGTTTTCTTACCTCAACCTTGTCCCTTCTAGTTTTGGCCCATTCTGCAATGTTCTATTCCTATATATTCACCAGTATTTAACCATTTTCTCCAGTGAGTCACACATGCCTGCCCTTTCTAACTCTCTGTACTTGTGATTCTAATACTGCCCGTTTTTCTTTTCTTCAATCTCAAAACTTGTGTAGATCATTCTCGTAGAGCCTCACACCTGATTTTCAAGGTAACAGCTGGCTAAATAAATCATTTATTAATTAGCTCTTTTGTTTGTTATCCATCTTTACCTCTCACCCCCTTGCAAGCTCTATGATGGGAAACTCATCTGACTTTTTAGGACCTAAGTGCCTGCACTTTGCTTGGTATTGTTACATTCATGATTTCATTTTATTCTTACATTAAATCCATGAGGTAAATTATTTTATTATCCCTAATTAATATATGGATGAGAAAACAAATGCTCAGAAATACATATAAACCTTAAGATCACACAAAAGCTAAACAAAGCAGCTTTGGACTTAACATAAGGCTGTCTGATTCAAAAGTTCATAGATCTTCTATTATACTACAGTAATAAACCTAATGTGTTCAATCAAAGGATGATGCAAAAATGACTGAGCCACATGGCAAACAATTCAGAATGTTCTTTGACAGTTATTTTCATCTTGCAGATTACCAATGGCTTGTTTTATCAATATATTAGACAGTATATATCCACATATCAATATTAAATTACTTATATAGTGCTCAGAAATTCTTGGTGCTTATTTTGTTTTGTTTTGCTTTCTTTTGTTTTTGGTTTTGGTCTTAGTTTTGGTTAGTTTATACTACTTCTTTCATTTCTCCAAATAATATACACTTCTATTAATATATTCTATAAGGGAAGAAATGCTTTATGTTCAGTCATTAAAAATATCATTATGCTAGAAATATGGGGACTCCAAATCTTTTTAAAGTAGAATAAATGTGTGTGATGTGGAATAATATTTAAAATTTCAAAGTGTTTTGCATATTGATTAATACATGCCAGAAAAATAGAAGAGTTTTGGCTGGAAAAGTAAAATCATAGATATTTTGGACATCCCCCAATATAAATGCCTCACTGCCTTTATCATGGATAGAATAAATATGATCACATTTGCTTTGGAAAGGAGAATCTTTCTTCCCACTTGAGAAATTATAATTTTTTTAAAACACAGCTGAGTTTTTCATTAGTTCTAAAATCTTAATAATTCTAATTTTCAACAACTGTTTCTGAAATGGGTACCCAAAGGTTTTTATATATAATAAGTGGTTTCCACGCTGACAGTTGCACAAGCAGACTATGACATACTACTACTTTTCCTTTACTGCCATGTTGTTATTATTGTTGTTTTAATAGTATTTTGGCATTAATCTCACAAAATACCAAGGGAAGTTTGGGGGATTTTGTTTGTTTTCTTGGCTTAGCTGGTTTTTCTTTTTGTCAGCAAAATATTCACTCCATTATACTTTCTTAAAAGGAAAATAAGAACCAATTCAAACAGTATTTAATATGTACATATATATCCCATATTGGCCTCTTTATTGAAGTAAAATTTATATATAGTGAAATGTGTAGATTTTAGCTGCTCAGTGAGTTTTAATGAATATATTCCCTCTTATAACTAACTCCCAATCAAAATATAGGACTCATGAAATTTCCCTCATGATGCCTTCCAGTCAATCTTGTAACACATAGGCAGTCACTATTCTGATTCCAATCACTGTAAATTAGTTTTGCCCATTTTTGAAACTCATATAAATGGAACCACAGAAAATGTACTCTATCCTATCCAGTTTCTTTCACTCAACTGTAATATTTTTGGAATTCATCCATGTTGCTGAGTGTGTTAGCAGTCCATTCTTTATTCACTGCTGAGTAAGTATTCTCTTATTTGTGGACATTTGATTGTTTCCAGTTTGATCTTATAGGTATTTAGAATATGCCACCCCAAAATATACCAGTTTGGCATAAGCCAGAGGCAAAGGCAGATGAGCCAGAGGCAAATGAGAATCAATGGATGCATACCAAAGCCTCCACAGAGACTCCCTATTTCAACTAAAAGTAGCCACTTTTGAGAAATGAAGACTGCAATAAATCCCTTCTTCTGAGGAAGTTTTATGGCCATGAAGAAAATGGAAACTCAGCACCCATCAAAATGAACTTGCACAAACCTTTCTCTCATAATTTACCTCTCAGATTGCCACCCTTGGAAGTCTAAAACACCTCTTCCTTTGTCTTGTCACTTCACTATATACTTACTGTTCTTTGTTAAGATTGTATACAAACCCCAATTTCTAACTACCACTTTCAGTTACTCATCACTGAGGTTTTCTTCATGTGATGTGTGATACCTTAATTAACAAATTCTGTTTTTTCTTATTCATCTGTCTCTTCATAGTCTAATTTGCAGTGCCCAGTGGGAGAATCTAGGAGGATAGAGCAGGGGGAGTTGTTTTTGCTTCCCTAGAGGCTATTCTGTTTAAAATTGTTATAAATACTTTTTATACAAGTCTTCTTGGGCACATATGTATTCCTTCTTCCTGGGTAAAAACCAAAATGTGACTCAGTCTTAGTGTGTATTTATCTTGAGAAATTGCCAACAAATTGTTCAAAGTGACTGATCTATTTTATACTCCCACCAGCAATATATGAGAGTCCCAGTCATTCTACACCATCAGAGGCATTTATTGAATTTTAACTGCTCTAATTGCTATGAATTAGTGTCTTATGGTGGGAAGTAAATTGCATTGTCCTTAATAACTCTTTATATGGAAGACGTCTTCATTAATTTACTGTAATTTGTATACCTTCTTTTATAGAGTTTCTTATAAAATTATTTGGCATTGTTTGACTTATCACTGATTTATAAAAATCCTTTTTATATTGTGGTTATAGATCCACATATGTTGGGAAAACACACACACACACACACACACACACAAACACACATAGATTTTTCTCCAAGTCTGGGTCTTGCCTTCTCATTGTTTTAACACTTTTGATGATTAGAAATTTTAATTTTGAATAGAGTTCAGTTTATCAATATTTTATGGTTAGTAATTTTTATGTCCTCTAAAAAGTCTTTACATACTCCAACTTCAAAAAATGTTCTCCTATGTTTTCTTTTAGAAACTTTATAGTTTTACAGACACATAGACCAGTGGAACAGAATAGAGAGTCCAGTTATGGACCCTCAACTCTATGATCAAATAATTTTGACAAAGCAGGAAAAAATATCCAGTAGAAAAAAGACTGCCTCTTCAATAAATGGTGCTGGGAAAATTGGACAGCTATGTATAGAAGAATGAAACCCAACCATTCTCTTATACCATACAGAAAGATAGACTCAAAATGGATGAAATTTGAGACAGGAATCCATCAAAATCCTAAAGGATAACATAGGCAGTAACCTCTTTGACATTGGCCACAGCAACTTCTTTCAAGACACGTCTCCAAAGGCAAAGGAAACAAAAGCAAAAATGAACTTTTGGGACTTCATCAAGATAACAAGCTTTCGCACAGCAAAGGAAACAGTCAATAAAACAAAGAGGCAACTCATGGAATGGGAGAAGATATTCGCAAATCACACTACAGACAAAGGGTTGATATCCAAGATCTATAAAGAACTCCTCAAACTCAACACCCAAAAAACAGATAATCATGTCAAAAAAAGGGCAGAAGCCATGAACAGACCCTTCTCCAATGAAGACATACAAATGCCTAGCAGACACATGAAAAAATGTTCATCATCATTAGCCATCAGGGAAATTCAAATCAAAACCACATTGAGATAACACCTTACACCAGTTAGAATGGCCAAAATTAACAAGGCAGGAAACAACAAATGTTGGAGAGGATGTGGAGAAAGGGGAACCCTCTTACAATGTTGGTGGGAATGCAAGTTGGTGCAGCTTCTTTGGAAAACAATGTGGGGATTTGTCAAAAAATTAAAAATAGAGCTACCCTATGACCTGGCAATTGCATGACTGTGTATTTACCTCAAAGATACAGAGATAGTGAAAAGAAGGGCCATATGTACCCCAATGTTCATAGCAGCAATGTCCACAATAGCCAAACTGTGGAAAGAGCTGAGATGCCCTTCAACAGATGAATGGATAAAGAAAATGTGGTTCATATATACAATGGAATATTACTCAGACATCAGAAAGGATGAATACCCAACTTTTGCATCAACATGTATGGGACTGGAGGAGATTTTGCTGAGTGAAATAAGTCAAGCAGAGACAGTCAGTTATCATATGATTTCATTTACTTGTGGGACATGAGGAATAACATAGAGGACATTAGGAGAAGGAAAGGAAAAGTGAATTGGGGGAAACCGAAGGGGGAGATGAACATGAGAGTCTGTGGACTCCAAGAAACAAACAGGGTTTTAAAGGGGAGTGGGGTGGGAGAATGGGTGAGCCTGGTGGTGGGTATTAAGGAGGGCATGTATTGCATGGAGCACTGGGTGTGGTGCATAAACAATGAATCTTGGAACACTGCATCAAAAACTACTGATGTATTTTATGGTGACTAACATAACACATTAAAACATTTTTAAAGAAAATTAAAAATTAATTATTTTAATTTAAAAATTAAAATTATTTTAATTTAGAAATTAAAAATTAAAATTAAAAATTTAATTAAAATTAAAAAAAACTTTATAGTTTCAGCTTTTACATTTAGATACTCAGTTGTTCCAGCACTAGGTGTTAAACTCTTCTCTTTTCCCTATTAGATTACTCTGGTGTCTTGCCTATGTGTAGAATCTTTGTCCTGTTCTGTTGATCTGTTTGTTCATAAGTCTATACCACACAGGCCTGATTATTGTTGCTTAATACTTAGATTTGAAATTTAGGCAGTTGATGTTTTTCTACTTTACTCTTTTTTTCAAGTCTGTTTTGGATATTCAGGTCTTTTGCATTTCCATATAAATTTTAGAAACAACTTTCAAAACCATATTGGGATTTTTTACTCCAATTGCATTGAATCTACAGATCAATGTTGGGATAAAGAAATCTTCATAAATTTGAGTCTTCTAATTCATGAATGTTAGATCTTTACTTTCACTTCAGCATTCTTTTGTAGATTTCATTGTATAGGTTTTGTAGATCTTTTATCAACTTTATTCCTATATATTTTGTTTGAGATGGTACTTTTAAAAATTTCATGTTCTAATCATTTACTGCTAGCATACATAAATGCAAATGACTTTCATATATTTACCTTGTATCTGATGACTTTGCTAAGCTGAAGTATTAGTTTTAGTATTACTTTTTGGCACACTTAGGATTTTTCACATAAGCAATCATGCTATCTGTGAATAAAACTATTTTATTTCTCCCTTTCCAGCATTTATGTATGTATATATGTATGGATGTATTTATATATTTTTATTGCTTTCATCTGCTCGTTGTGATCGCTAGTACAATGGTAAGTATAAGCAGTGAAAGAGGGCACATTTAGCTTTTTTCCAATCTTGGGATAAACTATACAATAATTAATTATAAGTAAATGATATTAGCTACAAAGTTTTTGCAGATGTTCTTTATTAGGTTGAGGAACTTGCCTACTAATTCTAGTTTCATGAGAATTCATATCATGAAAATGTAAACCTTTGTCAGATCCTTTTTTTTTTTTTTTAATTTTCTTTTCACATAATCTCTATACCCAATGTGGGGCTTGAACTCACAACCCTGTTGATAGGCCCTACCAACTGAGCCAACCAGGCATCCCAATTCATAAGGATTTTTTTTTAAATTTATTTATTTATATATATATATATTATAAGCTTTGTGGTATGATTACATGATTATTCTCTGTTAGTCTATTTACTGGTGGATAATATTGATCAGTTTCAAATATTAAGCCAATCTTGCTTCTCCTAATAAACTCTACTTAGTGTATAACATACTTTAATATTTCTTCTGTAAGATCTTTTGATGTGTGTTAAATTTTCTTGGAATGTAAATTCCTGGTCTCAGACTTCCAGCTTTAGTTAAACAATATCAACTATGTTTTCCAACCTGGTTCCAGAAGGCAAATAACTTGCTTAGCATATCAGAGAGACAGTGACATCCCATCTGTTCCTCCCACCACTTTCCCCATCCTTGAAAATTCGGCAGGACTACATTACTAGTTTTTGAACAATGGGCTGTGAGTAGAAGTCACCTGTGTCATTTTCATGCCAAAGCATAAAAGAGCTGATGCATGTCCCTCTAGCTCACTTACTCTTCTTCTGCAAAAGTGGAGTTGTCAAGCTCCAGAGAGTGCAGTTATAAGATGGTGCTGTTATTATCAGCATTTTCCAAAAATCTGTGTGGAGCAAACCTCCCAATGGTTCACATTATATATGTACCATCAACAGAAAATAAACTTTATTCTATGAGGCCAGTGAAGCTTTAAGGTTGTTGGGTTATTGCAGAATAGGGCAGCCTATTCTGGAACAGCAGTAGCAGCAGCAATGAAAGAAATCAAAAGTAAAACAATGGAAATAAAATAGTTTTATTTAATTACTAATAATCATGAAAGTTCATAGATCTCAACTTTAATGTATTGGTAAAGAAAACGGTCTCCAACAAAGCAACTTAAAATAAATTATTTTGTTCATTTTTTCATTAAACATGTATTTATTCGCTACTGACTACATTCTAGATTATTCTATGAACAAAATAGTTAAGTCTCCATTCTTATTTATGAAGTACTTAGTGATAAAAAGTTGTTAAAAAGGGAACAATAGGCCCAAAATGGAGGGCATGTCCCCAAGATGGCAAACCAAGACTTAATTGCAGTTTCAGTCACTTCCAGAAATGTGACCTTTAACCAGTCTCATGGAATTACCTGATTGGCACTAATAAGGTCATCTGCACACAGAGCCTGGCCCTTCCAGGAAAGGAAGGTGACCTTGTTGGAAATAAACCTTTCTTTTGTCTATGATTTCCTGTCCCACCCCCTCTTCTCTGCCTTTAAAAACCTCCCATTTTGTATAGCTCCTTGAAGCTCTCTTCTATTTGCTAGATGAGATATTGCCCAATTCCTGAATCCTGAATAAAGCCAATTAGAGCTTTAAATTTACTCTGCTGAGTTTTGTCTTTTAAACAATATTAATACATCTGAATTTAAATGGATTTCAGTAATCATGTATAGTAATACTACGGATATGAAATATTCACTCACAATTGACTTTACTGTTCCCTGTCACCTTATATTGAAAACTTTCACCATTTTATTCCTCTTTCTATAAGCAATATTTTATGACCCAATGAGTTGTCAAAAGTCAGGGATCCAAAGGAGAAAGGGGGATGACAATGGTTAGCACAGCTCCACTGTACAGTTATAAAATACAAACAAAAAGAAACAAAAAAAAAAAAACAGAATTGACCGTAATTTGAAAACCTGCATGAAAATGACCAGCTACTTAATGCAATTCTCTCAGCCATTTGGGAAAGAGTACAAAATTCAAGTATAAATTTCTACATTTTTTTTCCTTCTTCAATAGCCTTTACATGAATCAAATTACTATACTAGGTGGCTAGGGAGAAAACAAATACCTCTGGTTAATAACTAACTTGGGTCAACTTTTGGTTTCAATTCTAGCCTTAGCCATTAACAGAGAAGGGAAGGCAACAATTCCAGAAAATAAAATGCCCAATGGGAAGGATGACCCTTTCTTTGTGATCATTCTTAAATCACTATATCATTAATGTAGTTTAAAGGTAAAGGGGGTCTTCTGGACCTGCCACAATGCTAGATAAAGAAAAGGGCTTACAGTATGGCAAATGTAAGATAGCCAAGGCTATCCAAATACTCTTGCCTCCAATTTTCAAATTACAGGCACAGCTTCTGCTTTTGCTTTTGTTAGCTGCCTTGGTAAAGGCACTCTGCATATATAGGAAGTCTATATTGGTGCCTCTTTATCTATGAGCCATCAGATGATGTCACACTTGCTGATTCATGGACTATTTATCTTGGCGTTTACGCTCCAAGAAAATGATGGCTGTTTAATTATACTACAAATGAGTTTTGCCAGCCAATTGTATGGCAGATGTTATTTACTCCCGGAACAACTGTCAAAAGACCAAAACAGCACATCTAACAAATCAAAATGTACTGTATTGACTTACATTTCACAGGCGGTACCTCTACTATCTTAGCCACAGGCTTTGCATTGTGGTGGTGATGGGAAGGGCAGCATCATTAAGGATAATAGCCAGTCAGAAATCTGCTTGTCACAGTAAGTAGGATTAAAAGAGATGTAACTAAGTATATTCTACCTGAATGGAAACAGGGAACTGTCAGTAAACATTTATAAAATCCTTCAAGTTTGCTTAATGCTATGTATTGGAACATTCACCAAATCATTCCATGATGGCAGATGGGAAAGAGGAAACATCCATCTTCTCTATTCATATGGTGATTGAACTGTAGTCAATGAAATATATTTTTCCCATCAAATTTATGATGCTATAAAGGTGGAGAGAATGCCTGTAGCTGGATGGTTACCATAGCTTGAATCTAGAAAGCTTGCTACAATAAACTTGTTCTGTATGTTGTTTAAACTTTTCTAAGCTTGTGGGAGCATTTTATTATGCCTAACACTTGCTTCAAATAAAACTTGCCAGTGAGTTCTGCTTGTGGCCCTTTTATGTAGTGTACTGGTATCATGCCAATGTTTTTAATAAGGGGAGAAAAATAAGAACTCTTAAAAGTTTAAAGCCCAATAATCTATGAACTAAAATCTGATTAAGTATAAAATAAACTTTCTACAATTAAGTGATTCAGTGGCAGATAAAATGGAAGCAGAGCCCAAGAAGTAACTCTTACCAATTTAGTTCTGCATACTCCACTAAATTGGGATTGTGTCTTTCTGCTTAGCACAGAAGTATTGAGGCAAAAAACGGGCCTTCATTTCTTTCAGCCAGAATTATATTCCACTGAGAAAGATCAACTGCTTGGCTTTCTTACTGGGGTAATTTGAAAAGGTTTTTTTCTACACGACCACTGTCCACAGCTCATTTCTATGTAACATACTGGCTTTATGAAGGGAGAAGTGATTTATAGACCACTAATATATCCCCCTATATCCAATCTAATATATCTCATATCTGCTCAGTTTGCCTAACTCTGCAAACAAGCAAAATGAAAGTCCTGTTCAGTCAGGAGCCAAGAGCTACCTAGTTTTGTCTCTTCTGATGCTTTTTGCAGTAGGAAACTTGTGCCTGAGACACAGCATCTGCCAGCTTAGAAAAACAGTCTGGCAGGGAAATGGAGCAGCTAATAGCAGAGCTGAGGGAAGCTGTCAGATTTTCAAGCATTTATTTTTACATCTGAACCAAAATGATGAGAATTTAGTTAAGCCAACCTCTTACCTTGGCTTCCTTATTCCTCCTTTTTTTTCCTCACATGTGTCTCTCATTTATTATTATTATTTTACAACAAGGACATAATTTGATGGCTACTAATTTCTATAGCCTGAAACTATGCTGGGATTATGGGAGAAAGAAGTTACTTTTCTAACTTTCCTGAGGAACAAGGTGCTACTTGGGTGGATATTAATAAAATATTAATTATGATCTGATAATACTGATGAATGAAACTGGCATTTGTAAATCATTTGCATGCCAAAAGAAATCACGCCTTGACAAGCATGTTACATAGGCCACTGCATTTCTCTGAATTTACTAACCAACCTACATCTCCTCCTACCAGATGGTGTTTTTTTTGTCAAACTAAGCTCATATAACCATGAAATTATTGATAGCTACAATCTCCTTTTGCTTTTCATTCTTTCTCCCTCCTCATAACACTAATAAATATGCATATATTATATATTATGATATATACAATATATTATATGTGTGTTATATATTACATCCACAGACTCTAACATAAGGCTACTGCCCTAAGATAGATGCTTGAACGTGGAAACAAATTACAAAATCCATATCAATAGCCAATTAAGTTTCAGAACGCTCTACTATTCAGTCTTAATCTACCTTTGACTTAACCAGTATTGGATATATATAATAGACTCCGAGGTAGGACCATGCACAGGGGATTATAAGAAGCAAGCACAACCCCTACCACTGGAGATTTTCTAGCTAAAATAAAAATGTAAATGTTAAGATACAATCTAAGTCATAAGCTAAATACAGTTATCTTCTTGAAGAATAAATATTGCTCAAATCTAAGGAATTATGACTCAAATTTGGAAATTAAATAATTTCATTACTTAGGACTTTAAGACATTCACATATTAAAGTAAGTATAATATGCTTTAGCATAAGGAAAAAGGGTCTTATTGAAATAGAATACCTAGAGTTGAGAGAGTGGCATCTATTTTTTACACCTCCCCCTATGATTGTGCTGCACAGTCTAGTGTAGAACATAAAATTCAAGCAAACATTAGTGATAAAGCACAAGAATAAGAAATTAACTGTTGACGGAGAGCTGAGCATGTTATTATTACTTTGCCAACAGAACTGTCTTACTGGAGATGTCTGAGGATAGCTGACTATTAAGTATGCTTCCAAAAATATATACTAGCATCCATTTGATCCAGTTAAATGAAAAACTCCAGACAGAATACTAGACAGAAGAGTTAGAAGGGTCCAGACCTAGATTTAAATTTTTTCTTTCATTTACTGGTTGCATGGGCTTAGATTTTTCAGACTTTCTGAGCCTGTTTCTTTATCTTTAAAATATGAATATACTGCCTACTTCAAGAAATTGTAATGATAATTGAATATGATAGCATTAAGTAGTCTATAAGTTACTCTAAAATAGTTCAATGTATACAGTATGATAAAACTGTTTCTGTATTAGTTCAACCTGTGTGTTTGAGACAGATCTCCTAATGAGGAAGACATTTCAGGAATGGTTAGCTAGCATTTAATCAAGGCTTTCTGAAAGACTTTTCTCTCAAAAAACGACCTTGTGATGAGGTCTTCTTTTCTTCTCAAGCTTCTTTCTTTTATGCCTGCCTCCAAGGGACCATTGATCAAGTATGTTCAGCAATATAGGAGAAGTGTCTTAGAAGTAGAATTCCTAAATCTGAGCTTCAGTGAGATGACAAATTCATTAAAGATCACAGAACTCCTAATTCCAAAGTCAGGTGAACATTAAATCACTGGACACTGGAATAATATGGTTGGTATTAAAATAGTACAAGGAGGACATAAAGGACCCTATTCAATTTCACATTCCTGAACACTCAAGCACTGGGTTTTAGTAGCTCATGGATTGGAATGCAGTTTAATTCCCAGAGTTTACAATAATTAACCCCTTGTGTAAACTGACAGTGTTATCAGAAAACAAACACCTTTGCTTAATTGTGTTTTCCAAGCTTTGTTTAAATAAAATGAAGCATGTGTTTTGAAAGTTTTGCCGTTTTACTAGTATTAGTCATGTGAGACATCTACAGAATAACAGACATAAGACAATAGACATTTTTTTTTACTCCTTAAGTATAGATATCAGGAAGATCAGCATATTCTTCCATATAGGTGAGGTGTAATGGACATCTATAGAGCAAATTTTTCTAAGAAGATAATGACTTGAGTGGTAGAAACATAGCCTAACACTCAAACTATCAGGTACTAAAAGTTTGTTTCCATTATAAAGGTATCTCTATGATCATCAGAGCTGTTTCAATGGGCCATCAAGAAAAATAAGTAAAATCTCCTTTTGTGGCTATTTAATATGGATTTTTAAAAAGATATACAGATGTGAACTGCAAATATAGATTTAGTCATTGTTATGTATTACTAATTATTTTTCTCAAGATTCTTACTCATTAGCAAGAGATGGGATCCATGAGGAAATAGAAGGAAGTTAACAAATGCTTTATATACAATCACACCTCTTCAATTTTACCTTCTTTTACTTCCAAACGTATATCTGATATCTATATTTGAAATCCCCAGGCAATCTCATACTTAGGTCGAAAGAGAAATCCACTATCTTATTCCTGCAACCCTAAACCTAGGATTCAACTAAGATTCTTTTTCATATTCCTTAAATCTCTCCATCCCCTGTATCTAATCAGTTTCCAGGTCCTATTGATTCAGCCAGTTCCACATCTCTGGAATCCCTTTTCTCTACCTTACCCCACCTTGCCACTACTCTTTCAAACACTGGTAATTTCTTAAGTGGATTATTGTAACAGTTTCCTAATTTACAGTCTCACCATCCATATTCAGTTCTTCAAATGTGCTTGAGGCCTTAAATCCTTTG
>RCUC01143539.1:0-20873 GCA_003697995.1 Taxidea taxus jeffersonii | reverse complement strand
TTTTTTTTTCTTCTATTTGCATGGTGAATGCTTTTCCATCCCTTCACTTTGTTTGTATGCATTTTTAGATCTAAGGTGAGTCTCTTGCAGGCAGCATAGAAATATGTCATTTTTTAAAATCCATTCTGCCACTCTGCCTTTTGATTGGAGCATTTAGGCCATTTAGGTTTAAAGTAATTATTGATAGGTATATAGTCGCTTTTTAGGAATTCATTTTATGGTTGTTTTTATAGTTCTTTTTCCTTTTTGTTATTTGTGATAGATGAGTGTCCGTTGTGTTTATTTGGCTTTGTGTGTGTCCCATAGATTTGGAGTGTGTAGTTACCGTGAGGTTCATATATAACCTCCTAAGTAAACAACAAACAATATTAATTTGGTAATTTAAGTTCAAAAACGTTCTAAATAGAAAAAGAATTCTTTCTTATTCCCTTCTTTCCTCTTGACTCCCTTCTCCACATTGTACGTTTATGTTGTCATATTTCACGTCTTTTTATTCATAGTTTTCTTATGTCTAATTATGGCCATTTCTTTTCCACTTAAAGAGGTCCCCTTAACATATCTTGTACAGCTAGTTTAGTGGTGATGAACTCCTTTTTATCCTCTGTTTGTCTGGAAAATGCTTTATCATTGAGATTTGAAGGGGTAGAGGCCATCTTTGTAGAATATTCTTGGTTGTAAGTTTGTTTGTTTGTTTTTCCCTTCCCTTTCTGCACTTTGACTATATCCTGCCATTCTCTTCTGGCTTGGAAAGTTTGTGCTGAAAAATCAGCTGATAGCCTTATAGGTTTTCCCTCATAGGTAACTTTTTTGTTGTTGTTTCTTTCTTGCTGCTCTTAAGATTTGATATTTTTCTTTAACTCTTGACATTTTAATTATTATGTAGCATGGTGTAGACTTCCTTGGATTCACCTTGTTTGGAGCTCTGCTTCTTGAACTTGGATGTCTATTTCCTTCCCCAGGATAGGGAAGTTTCAGTTATTATTCAGGGAAGTTTTCTATACCTTTTTCTGGAACAACTGTAATGGGAATGTGTGCTTGAAATTTTCCAAGAGATCTCTTAATTTATTCTGGTCTTAAAAAATTCTTTACTATTTTTGCTGTTCAGCTTGTGTGCTTTGCATTACCTTGTCTTCCAGATTGTTGATACGTTCTTCTGCATCTGGTAATCTACTGTTAATTCCCTCTAGTGTTTTTTAAGTTATATTTAACTTTGGTTTGTTCTTTTCAATATTTTAATATACTGATGGTCTGAGTTCTTTTTTCAAGCCTAGTGATCTTCATGATCATTACTGAAAATTCTTTATCAGGCATATTATGTCTGTTTTGTGTAGTTCTGTTTCTGAGGTTTTTCTTTGCTCACTCTTTTGGAGCATATTCTGTTGTCTTCCCATTTTGCTTGGCTTTCTGTGTCTGTTTCTATGGATTAGGCATAATGGCTACTTCTCCTAAGCTTGAAATAGTGGTCTTGTGAATGGTGTCCCTTAAGTACAGTGTGTGTGCTTGGTAACTTGCTGGCTGGCTGGAGCTATGGCTTTCTATGCTAGTTTTTCTTTTAATCTGTGGCTTTTTAGTAAAAGCAAAAAGAAAAGGGCGCCTGGGTGGCTCAGTGGGTTAAAGCCTCTGCTTTTGGCTCAGGTCATGATCCCAGGATCCTGGGATCGAGTCCCACATCAGGCCCTCTGCTCGGTGGGGAGCCTGCTTCCTCCTCTCTCTCTGCCTGCCTCTCTGCCTACT
The DNA here is from genome assembly GCA_003697995.1 of Taxidea taxus jeffersonii. Lineage (NCBI taxonomy): Eukaryota > Metazoa > Chordata > Mammalia > Carnivora > Mustelidae > Taxidea > Taxidea taxus. Next base: position 19,139 of record RCUC01143539.1, on the reverse strand, counting down.
TGCGATCTCCATCTGTCAAATAAATAAATAAATAACCTTTAAAAAAGAATAAAGAAAAAAGTATAAGAAAGGAAAAATCAAGAGGAAATAAAATTTTAAAAGTAAAAATAATAAAAGTAAAAACTAAAAACAAAACAAAAACAAATCCCCACAAAATCATGGCTTGTTTTCTGTGCCCCAGCATCACAGGGCATCATGTGGGGTTGAGGACACTGAGATTGCTGAGGTTGCAAGTTCCCTGTGAAGACCAGACCTACCATTTGGGGAGTCTAGACCCATTCACTATGGTTTGGGACCCTGGCATTGAGCCTTGCCCCTTATGGCATACAGACTCTGCTCTTTTAAGGTGGGTGAGAGGAGATTATTCCTGTAGCCCTGAACCCTTTTAAACCTTGGCCTCTTTTCTGTGTTCTGACATGACTGGGGCTGGAGTAGGCTTGGGGACCCTGAGCTTACTGAAGTAGTCTGCTTCCTGAGATAACCAGATTTACCTGTTGTCATGTCTGGATCCTGCTCCAGTCTAGACTTTTAAGATGGGGTGTGAATGTAAACTGTGGTGTTCTCCAGTCCCTCTGACCTGGGGAGCTTCCCTGTCACTCCTATACCATTTGGCAGAATTCTAGTGTTGACTGTTTTATATGCTAATTGCTTTCTTAAACTGGAGTGTGTGTGTGTGTGTGTGTGTGTGTGTGTGTGTGTGTGTGTATGTGTGTGTGTTTTCTTTTTCTTGTTTTTTTTTTCCTGTGCTCAAGGATAGAGGGATTGGTTTTCAGTCCCTTAGTATTACCCTTCCCACTGCCATGTACAGTGTTGAGGATGGGGTTTCCCTGTTTTACTGTGTTTTGGTGTCTCTTGCTGTTCTATCTTGGGTTTAGTTATCTCTCCATTCTTCAGGAGGGATTGTTCTCTTAGTTTGATGTGTTCTTTGGAGGAGATGAGCTTGAAATAGAATCACCTGATGGTTACTTCCTACTCTTTATCAAGTAGATGGCTAATCTTCATTTCATTAAGGTCTTTTTCTGATGTCTTGCTCTTCATTTGGACTATATTTCTCTGTCTCCTCATTTTGCAGGACTCTGTGTTTCTGTGTGTTAGGTAAATTAGCTGCCTCTTTCAATCTTGAAGGAGTGAGTTTGTGTACAACATGTTATGTGAAGAGTGGAAGTGTAGTTTCTTCTGACCATTAGATATAGGTGCTCAAGGGTATCTTCTGTGTGCCCATCTGCATTATGGTCCAGGCCCTTTTCTAGTTGGCAATTTTGGGCTGAGTTCTGGGGGAATGAGTCTGTGCATAAGTCCTTTAAGAGTATGTTTTTATTTCCCTACAGATGTGTGGTTTTCCTGGATATAACCTCCATTGGTTTTCAAAGCCCAGCATTTAGAGTTTGTCTTTCTCATGCAAGGTCTAAGAGTTGGAGTGCCTAATGTGGCATAAAAATCCTCACTCCTTAGGGAAAAGTTCAGTATTTTTGAGTGAGATCACTCCCAGTTGTGAATCATTGCACCCGGTTTTTGTTTTTGTTTTTCGCAGTGAGATGATATCTATGCCTCCCCTACCTGTCAGAATTATGTCCTTTCTGTCCTTTGGTGGAGAGGCTCTGTTTACCAGTTTTCTGATATTTTCCAGAGGAAATTATTCCATATGTAGTTGCATATATGTTGTATCTATGGGAGAGAGGGAGTTTAGGATCTTCCTACACTGACATCTTTTTTTTTTTTTTTTTTAGATTTTATTTATTTGACAGAGAGAGAGATCACAAGTAGGCAGAGAGAGAGGAGGAAGCAGGCTCCCTGCTGAGCAGAGAGCCCGATGCGGGGCTCAATCCCAGGACCCTGAGACCATGACCTGAGCCAAAAGCAGAGGCTTCAACCACTGAGCCACTCAGGCACCCCCTACACTGACATCTTTAAACCCAAATCCCATATCAGTTTGTTAAAATCCACTTCCAAGCTAATCCCACAACATTCTTCTGTGCTTTTTTTTTTTCCTTTCCATAGTTGAATCTTCTTTCCCCCATGTGAATATGCTGGCTCCCGATAATATCCACGTGTTTTTTATTGTTACATATAATACACATAAAGTCCCGAATTACTGCCCCAAGGCCCTTGTGAAAAACAACCAACAAAAAAAAGCTTCAAGATTTGTTTGAATCCTCTCTCCACACCTATACTGAAGGTATATAGTAAATACTGTGATGAAAAACTACTTGGACTATTTTTTTCCCTTTTCAGTAGCATTGTTTTAAAATAAAATTTGGTACATTCCTTTACATTCAGTTCTGAGATTTTCCTTATTATTGGTTTACTTTTATATTCTACATCTATAGGACATTAATATGCTTATGGAAGTAAAAAAAAAAAATGATACCCTATACCTTCTCTTGTGCTAACCCTAACTCTAAGCCTCTATAGGAAATAAGTTTATTCTCTGGTTTATTCTTGTTTTCTTTTGCAAAAATAGATATATCTCCTTTGCTTTTTTTCTTACACTAAAGGTAGAATGCCATAGATACTACTTCAAAAATTTTTTTATAGACTTAGAAATAGGTATTTAAGAACTTCATGTGTTTTCATAGCTTGATAGCTCATTTGTCACTATTTCATTACATGAATTTTTAAAATTTACTTATTAAAAGAGAACTTGGTTGTTCCCAATTCATAGTAATTGAATATTACTACGAATGTTAATTTACAGGTTTTTATATGGACATAGTTTTCAACTCCTTTGGTTGAAAATACCTGGGATTGCATTACTGGATTGTATAAGCCTATCTTTAGCTTTGTAAGAAGCTTTGTAAGAATGTTTTTGCATTTCCACCAGCAGTGAATGGGAGGAGTTCACATCCTTGCCAACTCTGTGAATCAGTAGTTGACTACTTTATATTGCTGAGCAGTGTACCATTACGTATCTATACTGCAGTGTGTCTGTTTATTGGCTGACGGACACCGTGTTGTTCATATTTGTAAATGGCTTTGAATATAGCAGCTATAAATCTCAATGTACAGATATTTGTGTGGCTATAAATTTGCATTTTTCTTGTGTAAAACCTAGGGGTGATCTTGCTGTGTCATAAAGATAGATGTCTACACAAGAAACAAAACAGTTTTCAAAGAGGCCGTACCATTTTACATTTCCAACATCAGAATTCTAGTTGCTGCACATGTTTGCCAGCACTTGATACTGCCCCCCCTTTTTTTTTGCCATTGTAATTGAGGTGTATCTACTGTGTACCCATTTTAAAAAATTGCCTTCTTTGCTTAAAATTTGAGAGCTCTTTGTGTATTCTGGATATATGCTCTTTATCAGAAATGTGATTTGATAGGCATTTTCTTTTAGTATCAGGCTGTCTCTTCATTCTCTTAATATTTCTTAATATGGTCTTTTCCCCCCCACATAATTATTTGTATATTGTCAAGGTTCAAAACCTACAATTTTATTGAACATGGATTTTACGTCCTTGGTGGAAAGCCTTCCCCTACATTTGGGTTACAGAGGAACTCATTTTTTTTTCCCATGAAGTATTGACAGTTATATTAAGAAAATTTAAATCTCATGCATTTGGAGTTTTAGTATGTGGTGTGAGGAAGGGATCCAGTGGGTTGCCTGTGTTACCTTTTCCAAATGGTTGTACAGTTGTCTCAATACTATTTAAGAGTGTGTCGCCTCCATGATTTGAGATGCCACTTGTGTAATATGCTAAAATTCCATATGTTGTTAGATGTATTTTGGAGCTTTCTATTCTGTTTCATTGTTTTATTGGTCTACTCATGCCTCAGCCGCCATACTGCTTTAATTTTGGAGGCTTTGTAGTATGTTGAAAAAATCCAGTGGAGCTAGATTTTCACTGTTGTCTCTGAGCTCCTTTTCACTGTTGCCCCAGTTATCCATGTATACCTATTTTTCTGTTTGGGTTGTACCAAACTCTCTAGGTCCAAGAAGAGATTCTTAGGGCAATCACATTAAATTTATAAATTTGAGAGAACATGTATCTTGATAATAAAACTTTAAAAGCAATAAAAAGGAATGTTGTCCATTTACACAAGCCTCCATTTATATAATTTGAGGGTGTTTTTATGATTTACTTCATAAAGGCTTTGAAGTTAATTGTGTTCATTTGAGTATTTCTCTTGTTGCTATTGTGAATTGAATTTTCTTCCATCTTGCATTCTGACTTCTTACTGTATAAAGAATATTGATTTTTTTAAAAGATTTTATTATTTGTTAGAGAGAGAGAGAAAGAGAGAGAGCACAGACAGACAGAGTGGCAGGCAGAGGCAGAGGGAGAAGCAGGCTCCCTGCCGAGCAAGGAGCCCGATGTGGGACTCAGTCCCAGGATGCTGGCTGGGATCATGACCTGAGCTGAAGGCAGCTGCTTAACCAACTGAGCCACCCAGGCATCCCAAGAATATTGATTTTTCAAGCTAACTGTGTATCTGCTACCTTGTCTAATCTTTGAGCTTTATCATTGAGTCTCTATGTGTTTCTTGATACAGTATCATGTTATCTGCAAATACAGATGGCTTTATTTATCAAGTCTAATTGCATTGATTAATACCTCCAATATAAACCTGAATAATATTGGGAGATAGTGGGTATCAGTGTCTTCACCCTGTTTTTGACCTTAATAGCAGTGTTTGTACGCTCTACCCATGAAGTGAGATGCTGACTGACTCTGAGGTATAGGGGTGTGTGTGTATAAGGAAGTACCCATCTATTCCTCTTTATTTTTTTTAAAGATGGTAATTATTTATTTGACAGAGGGAGAGAGACAGCAAGAGAGGGAACACAAGCAGGGGAGGGGCAGACGGAGAGGAAGAAGAAGGTTCCCTGCTGAGCAGGTAGCCCATCATGGGGTTCCATCCCAGGACCCTGGGATCATGACCTGAACCAAAGGCAGATGCTTGATGACTGAGCCACCCAGGCACCCCTATTTTTTTTTTTAACTAAGAGAGTTAGGAGGGGCAGAGGGAGAGGGACAGGGATGGAGAGTCTTAAGCAGGGTCCATGCTCAGTACAGAGCTCAGTGTGGGGCTTGAGCCCATGATCCTGAGATCATGACCTGAGCCGAAATCAAGAGTTGAATGCTTAACTGGCTGAGCCACACAGGCATTCCACCATTCCTATTGATAATGGGTTTTATTAGATGTAGGTGTTGAATTTTGCCAAACTTTAACAATCAAATATTGTATTTCAGGTATTGCTTTTTCTTTAGCTCTAGAATTTCCATTAGTTATTTCTATAGTTTTCATATTGGGTTTGAAACTGTTTTTTGAATTCCTCTTTATTCTTAAATTTATATTGTAGTTCCATACTGATCATACGTTCTTTTTATTTTAATTCTTTTGTGGTAATTTCAAAATTTTCCTTGACAGTGGACCTACTTCTGTCAGTTTTTCTTCTATGACCATGAATTATCTTTTCATGTTTGTCTGTGAATACACTGGGATTTCTGTTGGAAATACTGAGGACACTTTGGATGTCTCTTATAAGAATGTTGTTCACCAAGCACTTAAATTACTGGGATATAACCTTGATGTCCTAGAGGCTTGGTTTTGGGTTTTGTTGGAGTGGTTCTATATCAGGTTTGCCATTAAACTGAGGAAAATCATTAGTCATGGAATGTTGGAATGTGAGATAGATATCTAGATCTCTATATATTTCTATATCTATCTATCTGTCTATCTTAACTCAAACTGAGAGCTTCACTGGAATGATCAAGGTGTATACCATGCTCCTGAATTCATGTGGGAGGCAGCTGCTGAAGTCTTCAGTCAGCTCTTTCAGCTTTCTAGATATTTTCTCCCTCGGTTGTGTGGAGTTTTGCCTTGAACCTGTGCAGTTAGGAGGCATCAAAACATTTTGAGAGAATTTTATGCAGGTTTTGGGACTCCCTACTTTCTGGCTGCCTTCCTTCAGGGAGTTTCTTCCTTGATTTGTAGTTTTTCTGGTAGCCCCAGACTCTGATATCTGATCCTTCAGTCCATTAAGATTACCGGTTTTCTTTTTTTTCTAGCCCTTGCTCTGGAGAGAGTAGATAGTGCTCTCAGAAGAATGGTTGTATACATGTGGGTCTCATTCAATGTCCTTTTCATCTCTCAAGGGTTAGATTATTTCTAGTTCTACTTTTGGTCCTTCTATAACCAAAAGTGCACACCGTCAAAAACATTTAAAAATATTTTGCCTAGAATTTTTTATTGGCAGGATACAATGCAGTCTGGTATAACTGTGCCATTACCTAGATTCAGAAGTCTGGAACCAGGATTAATCCTGGTAGAATTAACTCCAAAGTGTCTGTCTACTCCATTTAACCACACTGCCTTACCTACTTGATTGGTACTTCCTAGGCATGAGAAATGAGCTTGATTCTTTTCTGGTTATTTTTCAAAGCCAGATTTTTAGAAAATACATGGTAGTATTCTTGGAGTGTGGTACTAAGCAGATAATAGTTTTTTTTTTTTTTTTATTTAACAGACAGAGATCACACAAGTAGACAGAGAGGCAGGCAGAGCAGGGAGGAGAGAAGCAGGCTCCCTGCCGAGCAGAGAGCCCGATGCAGGACTCGATCCCAGGATCCCAGATAATAGTTTTTTAAAATTTTTTTATTTTTTATTTTTTTAAATTGGTGAGTAGGTTGGAGGTACCACTATCTTGAATAATTTCCCCTGGACTAATTATCACTGACCCCATGATGATTTTCCTGACTTTAGTAATAAACCCGTCTGCTCTGTTTATGCTGTTAATATACAGAACCTAAAGTCAGAGAGCACCATGTCTTTGTACTCCTAGCAGGGCGAAAGATACTTAATAGTGAAGCCCAAAACTTGTTTCTAAATGATAGATTCTAATAGCTTCTGCTTGATACTAAACCTTAACCATCTATCTCTCATGTTTATAAAATGAAGTTGAAGACTTGGAAAAATATATGCTAAAACCCAGTTTATTGGTCCTGGAGGCATAATATCACACTAACTTAGTATTTATTTCTCCTACTTTAAATGGAAAAAAAATGGTGAATTTAATTTTGGCAATTGTCTTCAGAATTGTTTCATATTTGCCATGAGCAGATCTTATCAGATACAGGTTTATCAAGTTAGTAAGTGTTTGGTGTGAGTCATAGTGGGAAGATTGTAAAGGTGTGTTCTATTTTAAGTGCTCCATCTATAAGCATCTAACTACTAGTTTAAGAATGGCTACTCATTTCAGGAAGTATTATTTTATTAATAATGACTTTCTATAGGGACGCCTGCATGGCTCAGTTGGTTAAGCGGCTGTCTTCGGCTCAGGTCAGGATCCCAGCATCCTGGGATTGAGTCCCACATCGGGCTCCTTGCTCGGCGGGGAGCCTGCTTCTCCCTCTGCCTGCACTCTGTCTGCCTGTGCTCGCTCCTGCGCGCTCTATCTGACAAATAAATAAATAAAATCTTTAAAAAAACATAATGACTTTGTATAAATTGAAATAAAATGTAATCTACAAGTGTGTGATTTGCCAATCTTTCCCTGAGGGTTTCAGAAGACTGATTTACAGCGGTCTGTGATAACTAATCTGTGTTAAATAGCAAATCTTGCAGACGAGAGCTGACCTTAGGTCCCCAGTGGGCTACGATCATGTCTCATGTCTGCAAAATTATTACTTCTTTCAGGTCATTAAAATTGATTGCTGTTGCTTTTATCTGTAACTTTCGGTTATCCACTATCTCCTTCCTAATACCTCCTCACTTATTTCATTCCACTTTGGCAATTAAAAATTCAGTGGTAACTGCATTTTGTAATGTGGGGCAAAATTCTGTCTCATCTTCAATGACTGATATTTTATTCAATGAAATTTTATTCAAAGAGCTCTATCTTGGTATAGATGTATAGTATAAGTGAATAATGGGTGAATTGTTGGAAAGAAAAAAAATGAACAGAAGAAAATAGCCTAGCAGTTAAGGTGCTAGTTGGTGAGGGCTTGAACCAGTATCATTCTTGGGGAGAGCTAAAGGAAGATAGTCTTTCATGTTATTTATTTAACCATATTTGGTAATGGGATGAAACTATGGTCCAGTAGTGCAGAGGGGGAGGAGATTTGCGGAGAAAGGATGTGGAATAAGAAAGAAAGCTTAGAGAAACAATTGAAGAGAAAGGATTGTTGCTTACAGCTGTGGACAGGGAAAGAAATGCATATTTGGGATTCATTCTCCTAGAAGTGATAGATGAAATGTTGAGTAAGACAAGATTAGCTATCATCTGTGATATAGCCGATGAGGTTGTGGTAATTCTGTGGCACAAATTTATAGAAACAATGTGTCTTAAAATATTTTAGTATGACTTCTGTCCCTGAGTATATTTCTGTATTAGAAATCCACCTCTTTTTCCTAGCAGTTAGCAAATCAGGAATATTAACCATAGTGTAGTTTTTCAATTTTTTTTAAAAGGGAGAAAATAATCCCGTGGGTTTACTTGGCAGCTTGATTATTACCATTCAGTAGAAACACATGAGCAAAATGTTAAGCAGACTTAATAGTAAAGCTTTGAATGATTCAAGGTCTCTTTCTGCTGAATTTCTGTTATGATTTTTTTTCTCTGATTTTACTTATTTATTTATTTTTTAAAGATTTTATTTTTATTTATTTGTCAGAGGGAGAGAGAGCGAGCACAGGCAGACAGAGTGGCAGGCAGAGGCAGAGGGAGAAGCAGGCTCCCTGACGAGCAAGGAACCTGATGTGGGACTTGATCCCAGGACGCTGGGATTATGACCTGAGCCGAAGGCAGCTGCTTAACCAACTGAGCCACCCAGGCGTCCCTGATTTTATTACTGATTGTCATACCTATTTGCAACAGGAACATCTTAGTATTTGTAGACCAACTATGTTGTCAGGTTCAACTTTATAATAAGAAAAAAATTTTTAAGTATATTTTACTGTAGAGGACTTCTTTCTCATTCCACATGTTTATCAATGTACATTCACTTTTGATGATGCTCCCTGGCATTTTCCCTGTTACTGTATCTGTGAGAAACTAGAAATTTCTAGCCCCTTTTATCCTTTAGACATGGCTACCTATTTACCTATTAAAAGAATTGGTTTTCCACGTTAAAAAGCTGAGAGATTTTATACACGTGAATCTGGATTTCCAGCTGCTTTAGAAAAATGATAAAATTTGACATTCTTCATTAGCTAGCTACTGCTTAAAACAATAATATTCGTGATCTCAGTTTCTGTGGGTCAGGAATCCAGGTGTAGCCTAACTGGGTCCTTTGGCTCGATATTTCTCACAAAGCTGCTCTTTAGGTGTCCTCTGGGATTCTCGCCATTTGAGGAATTGAGTGGGAGAGGATCATCCAGACTCACTGTCAAGGTTGTTGGAAGGATTCACTTCCTTCCCGGGAAGTTGGTTAAACGCCCCATCGGTTCCTGTTCACATGGGCCTCTCCAGGAGGCAGCTCATCATGTGGCATTTTATTTTATCAGAACAAAAATGAGAGCCAACAGGCATCCTAGCAAGACCAAAGTCAGAATCTTCTGTAAACTAATGTTGGAAATGCCATTCTGACACTTGTGCTGTGTTGTTTTTCCACTGTCAGTAAGTCACTAGGTCTGGTCCCTGCTCCAGGAGAGGGGGTTATCCAAGGGTGTGAGTGCCCTCGGGAATTGCTGTAGAATCATCTGGAGCTCACTGTTCTCTTGCCCAGAAGCCCTGTGTTTGCCGAGCTGTGACAGGCTCCCTGTGAGAAGGTCACGAACTCTCTGCTCCACAGCTGACCTTGTCCAGTCCCCTTCACCTGCTTATGGTCCCTGCTGGGAGTCTCGATGCAGCTCAGGTTGTGATCCCTGCTTCATGTCATTGCTACGACCTCTATGGTAGTAATATTTGTTCGGTAGTTTTAAATCCCCCCTTTCTCTGCCCTGTGGAGATGGTATAACCACATGGAGTCACAGAAATAGAACTTTTTTTTTTAAGATTTTATTTATTTATTTGACAGAGATGATAAGTAGGCAGAGAGGCAGGCAGAGAGGCAGGAAGCAGGCTCCCTGCTGAGCAGAGAGTCTGATGTGGGGCTTGATCCCAGGACCCTGAGATCGTGACCTGAGCTGAAGGCAGAGGCTTAACCCACTGAGCCATCCAGGCACCCCCAGAAATAAACTGAAAAGGACAAGATTTAATAGAGACTAGTTAACTTATTCCACTTAGTTTTTCAGAAGTGCTTTAGGAATTCTCCAAATTTTGATTCAGCTTTACAAACATAGACATTTTAATGACTTTAAAAATGGACAAAACTTACTAGAATGTGTTCTGTAAAAGCTGCCATACTTAAAAACCGGCAAAGCTGAATTTGTGGGTTTTTTAATTTTTGTTTTTTCTAGGTATAAATTTCAGCTTTCAGTGTACATCTTTATTTCTTCCAAATGTTTTACTAATTAGGAGCTCGTGGCACTGTACTGGTCTTTTTAAAACAATTCTATAAAATTCTGCATGAAGGGGTGCCTGGGTGGCTCAGTGGGTTAAGCCTCTGCCTTCGGCTCAGATCATGATCGCAGGGTCCTGGGATCAAGCCCTGCATCCGGCTCTCTGCTCGGCGGGGAGCCTGCTTCCCCTTCTCTCTCTGCCTGCCTCTCTGCCTACTTGTGATCTCTTTCTCTCTCTCTCTCTGTCAAATAATAAATAAAATCTTAAAAAAAAAATCCTGCATGAATGCTCAGTGGTATAAAGCAAATTCATGAACCTGTCTAATGAAAATGAAATTTATGAATATACTCATAATGAATCAGAAATAACACTATAACTTTCTATCCCATGATTTCACATTTTTTGATGCATCAGAACAGAATGTATTCTCTGTTGATTGACTTTATAGTAAGTACATTTTTTATGTGAACTTACAGTGATAAAATACTACTTTCAGCTTAACTGGAATATTGTATAAGAATGCACTTGAACAAAGGGTTTCACTACTGAAGAACACAGGGAAAACCAATGATGTAGACTAATTTTTCTTTGGGTTAAGTAAAGGGACTTCAGGAGATTTTCAGAATAAAAACTTGCTTTGGACATTAGCTGTAAAATTTAAGATATTTCAGGATATTACATCCCAAAATTTGTATCTTTTTTTAATCCTCCAGGATTTGAATATGCATCATATAGTTGTTAAGGTGAGCAGATTGTCAGTTGTGCAGATATGTTTTTGGACACTTCTGTTCAATTAGCCAGAATTTTCTATTCCCTGACCACACCATGTCAGTCTGCCTTAAACACTACACAATAACCTGTGTAAATATTTAGTATATTTACCACAATTTTCACTATTTTAAATATATAATTTCAATAGTAAATTTGAAGTATGCCTAGTATCTACTGGGCGGGCTACTGGGGTTCCCTGTGTAAGGTTGTTCTTGCCTCTCACCCCCACTGTGTAGAATTTAGTAGAGAATTGTAGCTTTGGGCAGTAACAGTATTAGCCAATCAAATATTAATTAGCCATATTTGTTATAAAGGTATGTTCTAACCTAAATCAATGTGAAGGGTAGTTACTATGAGGCAAAAAAACCCACGTGCTTAGCTTGCTACCTGAGCATTAATAAAATGTTTCAGTATCTTAGACATACACTCTTGAGAGCTCACAGTGTAACCTTTTTGAGTTTCCATTGTATAATAAATTTGTTTTCATCTGAAATTTTACCTCATCTGTGTTTCAATTGGATTATAATGAACACTCATGTAGGGTTATTTTCAAAACCTTCTAAACAATTACTGTTCTGTAAAATCAAATCACATGGAACTATATATACTATCTCAGAGTTCTAATTTTAACTTTATAGATGAAAATGGAGATCCCAGGAGTTGAACTAAATTTCCCAAGATCTCCTAGCCATTTAAAGATAAGGATTTTGTCCTGCTTCTTGGGCAAATCCTTTAAGAAAAGTGGAGACTTGATCTAGGGCGGGTTTCCACCTCTGTGAGCTCCTGCTACATCCGAAGCTGTAGGGACCCTACAAGGAAAGACTCTGGTTTCTCATTGATGTTTGTAGGCTTTACCTCCCTCAACTGCCTGTGTCTTCCTTCCTGTCATCTGGTAACTTTTGCATCTTACCCTGTTTCCAGCCATCTCACTGAAGACAGATACTAATGCCTCAAAGGCTGCGTACCATGTCCTGGCCAACTGAGCCATTTGCCAAGACTTTCCATGAATGTCGTCCTCCAACAGCATGCCGTGCTCACCGTTCACAGGAGCACAGTAGCATCCTCCTTCAGCCGGTTGGGACGGGCCAGCTGTTGGGATGGTTCTCCTTTGTTTTCAGTGTCCCCTGCAACATCCTCATTTTTCCTGCAACCTTGAACACATGCCTTAGCATTAGGCTTTGAGATATGCGCCACCTTTGTTGGTGTTTCTCTCAGATGGACAAATGAAAGATATACTCTGTGCTCTACTATACTGTACTAAGGATTTCCTCAGTATTAGAAAAAAGAGGCAATAATGAACTCTAACCTTTCAGTTTTCACTCTAACTCTGAAGGTTAGAGTGATTTTGTGATCATTAGTATAATACCTGGTTTGTCTCCCAAACCAAAAGAGACTCTTAATGTCATAAAACAAACTGAGGGGGGTTGGAGGGAGGGGGGTTGGGAGAGGGTGGTGGGGTTACATTATATGTTTGTTTGTTTTTTAAGATTTTATTTATTTATTTGTTAGAGAGAGAGTGAGCGAGCACAGGCAGACAGAGTGGCAGGCAGAGGCAGAGGGAGAAGCAGGCTCCCTGCCGAGCAAGGAGCCCGATGTGGGACTCGATCCCAGGATGCTGGGATCATGACCTGAGCCGAAGGCAGCGGCTTAACCCACTGAGCCACCCAGGCATCCCACATTATATGTTTAAATTAAAAAAAAAATCTCAAAAATGAAAAAAAAAGATACCTGGTAAGTGGTTCACATTCAATAAATAATGTTCATTATCTTTCAAGTGTAGCTGACTAGCATAATCCACTCCATTTTCGGCAATGCCACTTACGTATGAATTAATATAATGATTGTGAAGTTCTTTCTCTCATGAAAGTTGTCCCACACCAAATTGAAAACCTTTTGTTAGTCCGAGTTACTGTATGTTCTCAAAAGTAACGAAATGACATAACATAAAAAAAACTCTGCAATTTAGTTCTCTACAAATTCAGACTGCCATTATGGCTCCCATTAGCCAATGTGAGTGAGCTGTTCCTGTGTGGGATAGGACAGACGTGAGCCTTGCCGGCATGAAGGGTGCCCCAGGGCTGTACGTGAGGGATGTTGAGTTGCTACTTTGGGAAGTAGAGCTGTAGCTCCCACCCGGCTGTGGTTTCTGAAGGCTTGATGCTCTCCTGTTGTCTTCCTACATTTGGGTCCTTTTTTGTTCACTCATTTTCTCCCAGGTCTGCCAGCTCATATCCCATAATTGCTTCAGATTAAAACTTGGAATATGATGCTTCCAGGAAAGTTCCTATATTTGTTTGTATGAATGTTTTTGAGGACTTATGTTTGAGTTACTGGATGCTCAGCACACACCAGGTACTCAGGCATGTTCCTTTAATAGAATTCAGGAATCATTAATTTTTTTTTTTTTTTTGCCTTGTTGTTGGAAGACTGTTCATTGTCCCTACTTCCAAATTCTGGAGTTGGTTCATGTACTTTTTTCTCTCAGGAAAAAATGCAGGAAGAATGTAGAGGAAAACTGCTGTAGGATGGAGATAAATATTTTGATGTAAGACATCTAAGATACAGATTGATTTGTCTTCATGGTTGCATATTATTTTGATTACCCATGGCAATGATTTTCAACACCTCTTTTAAACTCTTTGCCCCCTTTTACTGAATTTCAATTTTATTCAGATCTCCAATTTCTGAAAGATGTGGAAGCCACATCTTCTTGGCTTCTTTGAGCCCTTTGCTACATCCCCAAGTCTGAGCTCAGCTATATGGCTTTGAGACACCGCACTCTTGTTGACCAATTGAAATATTGAAGAACCGTCATGTAATTAAAACCATATTCTGTCTACTGTATGCTCAGAGTTGCATTAGCAAGTGTAATTGTACAAAATACATTTGCTGGCATTCAGCATTGTCCATACATGAGTGTGGAAGGTGGTAGCCTCTGGGGCTTGGTGACAAAGATGCATTTCTTTGTATGACAACAGTGACGGTAGCAGTTAAAATACAAATGAGATGTATTGCTATAATGCAATATAGGAGACATAGTAAAAATCAACTGAATAATCATAAATTTCATAAACTGATGGTATTTTGAAAGCAGTTTCATATTAGGTGATCATAGATAGTAATTCATCATGACAAGCTATAGTGTTATATAATGAGTATTACCGTATGTGTTAGAAAAATGACCTGAAATGACTAGTCTTAATGGGCTAGGGATAGATCCTGGCAGGGGAAATCTGTATCCCAGACTACTTTCCACTGAGGCTTTCTTCAGAATTGGGAGATAAAGTCAAAACAAAACAACCCCCCGCAAACCCCACTTTTGTGGGATACTGTAAGACTTTTATTAATAATAGTTTTTCAATCTATAGCAATGATCATGCTTCTCAAGTATTAGTGAGAATTTAATATTGATTGCTTGAACATGGATACTTGACATGTAACTGGTTTTCATTTTTATTTTATTTTTTAAGATTTTTATGTATTTATTTGACAGACAGAGATCACAAGTAGGCAGAGAGGCAGGCGGTGGGGTGGGGGGGAGCAGGCTCCCCGCTGAGCAGAGAGCCCGATGCGGGGCTCAATCCCAGGACCCTGAGATCATGACCTGAGCAGAAGACAGAGGCTTTAACCCACTGAGCCACCCAGGTGCCCCTGTTTTTCATTTTTAAAGAAATCTTTCAAATCCCTCTGGAATTGAACCCTTAATTATCTGATCCCTTTCTGTTCCAGTAGTAATCATGGAGGACTGTGGACATGCTAACGTGAGACCTAGTGGCAGTCACCTAGAGAGTATAATGATGGGCCCTCTTTAGATTCTTGTGGTTAATTAGTAAAAACTGGCTAAGACCATTCCCCCTTGGCTCAACGTCTCAGACTCCACTTCAGTCATGTGCTGAGCTTCTGGTCATTGTATCCCATGGTTTGGTGGGCAGGGAGAAGGTGGGGGAGATCAGGAGGAAAGATGATGTGTCCTCATAGGACACCCTAGTGACAAAGGTGGGGCAGTTTGAGGTCCTAGGGATGGAGCAAAGATGAAAGAGAAACCAGAGCATACAGACAGGGGACTCTCTGGCTTCTTCATGCTGGTCACTTGGGTATTTTTTTTTTTTTCTTCAAAAGCAGTAGATCTTTTCTTTGGCTAATGCCATCTGTACTTGGGCCCACTCTTTGATTCTAGAGGCTCCTCATTTCCCAAAAGAACTGAGCCTGGCAGTACTGTGGGGCAGCTTCAAGGCACAGCCTCAGGGCAGCTGAACTGGTTGCTTGAAGGGCTGTAGTCCTGTTGTGCTGCTTAATGTTCAATACCACACACAGCTGACATGAAGTAATTCTCCTTACAGCCTTTTTGGAAGTAGACAAGGTATAATGATGAATACATTACAACATTTTTTAAAACATTGACAGAACTTCTCAGAAAAGTGCTAGTAGGTTCAGATGGTTTCAGAAGCAAAGCCGATTTCTGAATGGAATTCAGAGGTGGTTGCAGAGATAAAAGAAGAGTTGAAAGAACCTAAGAACAGTGTATTTTGTTCCAGATACACAAATACAGCGTATGAAACACTGGCTCATTCATTGTATCATTATCTTTGGGTTTGAAAGCCAGTAGGTGATTTATTCTGTGCTGTTCCATGTGGTTGTAGTGTATATATCATATTTCATATTTATCTGATGAATTTTGTCTCAAATGCAGTCAGTGTGACTCCTATTGCAGATAAAATACTTCTGTATTCCCCAAAAGCCCCTCTGTCTCCACTGGGAGGGGCACATTAGCTGGGGGAGACAGAATATATGGTGTGACCGATCAGCCTGCTCCAGAATGCTAGGTTCTCAGGCATCCCCAGAAGTAGTAGCTTTGGATGGTTGTCCGTTGCTCTCCACAGCTCACCTTCTTTCAGTGATCTTTTGGCCCTTAGAACAACCAAGCAAAATCCTAACTTGACATCAAATCTTTAGCATCTCTCCAATGAAAGCTAAGACATTCAGTCTTTGTACCACAGGGAGGCAGATGCCAGGATCCAAGAAAAGTTGAAAAGCAGCATAATTCCAAACAGCAGTTCCTAACAGCCAGTCTAAGTGCTGTGAACTCAAATCTGTAAGTGGGGAGAGTTTCCTGTAGGAGTAGAGGCTGTACAAATAGCATGAGTAGCCCCTGTACCTAGAGACACTGTCCCGATATCGTCATGCCAGGTGAATTCCTAACCGGTGTGTTTTGTACTTGGAGTGAGTACTCCAGAGAACTAGGGCTTGGGAGTCCCACCAGGCACACTGGTCCTGTTCTTTTTCTGTCTACTGGGTTAGAGAAGGTCATGAGGGCGGACCCTCATCCATTACCACAGCTCGGAGTTCCTGAGACTAGGAAGGTGTTTATGGGGCTGAGGAAGCCACAGCTGTCTCCAGGCTTTCCTGTTCATTTTCCCTGTTTCAAAGAGTATCCTTGGTCTGCTTTGTAAGCCAATCTGGAAGGCTCCGTGACATTATCAACCACGGTAAAGATGGCATTCAAACAGCAATCATCCACGTCTAATTCATGCCTGAAAAGTTTGAGTTGGACTTTTTTGAGTTCTTTACTCATCCAACCCATGCTTACAGCATAGTCAGGTTGAACCAAGTAAGTTATTGGGTACTGTGCATGCAAAGATGAATGGAATGCATACTCTCTGCCATCCAAGAGAAGGAGCTGCAGGGTTGTAATTCAAAGAGCACCTGAGAAGATTGCTAGCCTGCTAGTCGTTTGGGAAAGATTTAGTTTCTTTATCTGAGAAATGGAAATGTTCAATGAAATGGATTCTGGGCTCTTCAGATTTGAAGTTCCAGGATTCCTACTGACCTATTATCCACAAATACCATGGTTCCTAGGAATCTATGTTATTAAGATAGCACTCTTTTGTTCAGTCACTACATATGCTCTTCCCCACCAGTCTTACAGAAGGATGCTCAGGTTTGTATTTTAAGGCTCTTAAAACCCAAGCGAAAGAATGAATGAGAATATGGCCAGTATCTCTGAGAAGAAAGAAGGGAAGTTATGTGTTTGTTGACTTGGTTATTGCTCTGATTCTTGCCCTTGACTTAAGCAATTCTTCCATTTACTAACAAACATTTACTTACTATGTGAAAGGCAGTTCTTAAAATGTGTCTTTCCCGGGTCACCTGGATGGCTCAGTCGGTTAAGTGTATATGATTCTTGATTTCAGCTCAGGTCATGATCTTGAGGTCATGAATTTGAGCTTCTGTCAGGCTCTGCGCTCAGTGGGGAGTCTGAGATTCTGTCTCTGTCCCTCACTTTAACAGTCTCTACTGACCCCATAAAATAGAAGTTGGGAAAAGGTGACTCATCCTTGCTCCCAAAATGTTCATGAGATAGGACTTGACATTTTCCTTGTAGCCCCCATCAGTTGCACAGAACAGAATGGCATAGTCTAACTCCGCTATGACCTGGGGCAGGTTGTATCGCTATGACTGGCTGCGATGTCATTTCTTGGATAATGTATCAGCTTGGTTATCTGGTTACACAAGCAGATGCTTAATGAATTATTGTTCAAGAGAATTTGCTGTAATCCTACAAGAATAACAATGTGTTTATCCCGACAATGATATTATCCTCTAATTGGATGAATCGCTGAGTGGTTTGTTCAGATGCGAATTATCCATGCAAAATTTCCCTGTCAACATTCATTTAACACACCAGTAGGGTCTCTCTTAACCTCCGAGATGGCTTATGGTCAAATGAATCACAACGAATTTTAATGATCTAACATACTGAAGAAATATATAATGGAGTCTCCAACTTGATCAAGTATGATGGCATACCATAATTCCTCACCACTGCAAAAAACAAAACAAAACAAAAAAATCCACGCTGTCGATTCAGCCAAAATTTATTTCATGAAAGCTTTAAGTCAAAGCTCCTGCCCAAACCCATTGGCCACTTCACCTACAACTTTTTATTAAAATGTAATTCTTTTACTTCTGTTGACTTTCCATAAAGTTTTTATGCACCTCTTAATCTCTATTCTCTTTCACCTCACTTTTTTCCTTCTGCGATAACTTCTGGTCATGTGCTTTTAAACTTCTTCTCATAAATGAGTCACATCTCCTCAAGTAGAATATGAGCACCTTGAGAGTAGTGAGGGGCCACTTATAAGCGTGTATGTACTCAGAGTTGCTTACCAAATAAATGTGTATGGACTAGCTGCTCAGTAAAGCTTTTCTCAATAAAAACTTGTCTCTTTACAGATGATAGCCCCAGCTCAGATCCCTGAGCAGCTCATAGACACATTTAATCTCCTTTGTCTAGTAGACAACATTTATTGGGAAGTTCTTTTCATAGTAACTATTGTCATTTAGTCTGCGAAACATGTATGCAATGCACTTTACATCTTACGGCGCAAATGTGCAAAATTTCAACTGTTTGTTTTTGTGTTTTTGATGTCTTCTGACATATTCTAAGCCTCATATGAATGCCTCATAAGATGAAAGTGATATTTATGTGTATTCGTAACTTTATGTTACTGGTTTTTCTGTTTGTAGGATTTCAACTATGTAGTTAAGTGAGAGCAATATAATCTTTTGCTTTAGAATGATCAGTTTATGTTTCTAAGTGAGGATAGAGTCCAGTTTCAAAGTGGTTGGTATAATCTAGGCAAGAGATAAGATATGTCAGGGTCTAGTTTAGTGGCTTTGGGGTCGGGACAAAGTGGATGTATCAAGAGAGATTTAATAGGTAGACTAAAAGGTGTAGGTTATTATATCTCAGAGGCTGAGGAGGAAGAGGGGATGGTTTGTGTTTTGAAGGACCCTCTGGCTGCATTGCAGGGAAGGTATGGGATGACGAGCTGGGGCGTTATTGCAGCTGTCTGTGATGGCAGCTTGGATTAGGACAAAATCAATGGAAATGGATAGAAGTAGACCAATTTGGGAGAAAGATTATGTTTAGAGAGTAAAGACTGTAAGAACTGATGATGGCTGAAATACGGGAGGGGGA
>RCUC01143537.1:0-55466 GCA_003697995.1 Taxidea taxus jeffersonii | reverse complement strand
CAAGGGAAAAAATGAACTATTGGGACTTCATCAAGATCAAAACTTTTGCACAGCAAAGGAAACAGTCAACAGAACCAAAAGACAACTGACAGAATGGGAGAAGATATTTGCAAATGACATATCAGATAAAGGGCTAATATCCAAAATCTATAAAGAGCTTAGCAAACTCAACTCCCAAAAAACAAATAATCCAATCAAGAAATGGGCAGAGGACATGAACAGACATTTCTGCAAAGAAGACATCCAGATGGCCAAACAGACACATGAAAATGTGTTCCACATCACTGGGCATCAGGGAAATACAAATCAAAACCACAATGAGATACCACCTCACACCAGTCAGAATGGCTAAAATGAACAAGTCAGGAAATGACAGATGCTGGCGAGGATGTGGAGAATGGGGAACACTCCTACACTGTTGGTGGGAATGCAAGCTGGTGCAACCACTCTGGAAAACAGCATGGAGGTTCCTCAGAAAATTGAAAATAGAGCTACCCTATGACCCAGCAATTGCACTACTGGGTATTTACCCTAAAGATACAAACGTAGTGATCCAAAGGGGCACGTGTACCCAAATGTTTATAGCAGCAATGTCCACAATAGCCAAGTTATGGAAAGAACCTAGATGTCCATCAACAGGTGAATGGATAAAGAAGATGTGGTTTATATATACAATGGAATACTATGCAGCCATCAAAAGAAATGAAATCTTACCATTTGCGGCGACATGGGTGGAACTAGAGCGTATTATGCTTAGCGAAATAAGTCAACTGGAGAAAGACAACTATCACATGATCTCCCTGATATGAGGAAGTGGAGATGCAACGGGGGTGGGGGTTAAGGTGGCAGGAAAAGAAAAAATGAAACAAGATGGGATCGGGAGGGAGACAAACCACAAGAGACTCTTAATGTCATAAAACAAACTGAGGGGGGTGGGGGGAGAGGGGTTGGGAGAGGGGGGTGGGGTTACATTATATGTTTCAGTAAAAAAAAGCTTAAATTAAAAAAAACCAAAAAACAAAAACAAACTTTTTTTTATGATTTTACTTTATTTATTTGAGATAGAGAGAGAGAGAGGGAGAGAGAAACATAGGGGAGTAGAGTGTTGGCAGGGGAGGGAATCCTCAAGCAGACTCCATGCTGAGCATGGAACCCAATGCAGGGCTCAATTTCATGACCCTGAGGTCATGACCTGAGCAGAAATCAAGAGACAGAAATTTAACCAACTGAGCCATTCAGGTGCCCCCTTCTTTCTTTTCTTACTCTGTCCTTCACAGTTTATGCATATGCTGGAAAAGAGTGTGGAAGATCCTCAAACAATTAAAAATAGAAATTCCATATGATCCACTAATCCCACTACTGGGTATTTACCCACAGAAAACAAAAACACTAATTCAAAAGGATATATGCACCCTGATGTTTATTGCAGAATTGTTTACAATAGCAAGATACTGGAGCAACTTAAGTGTCCATCAATAGATCAATAGATAAAGATGGGATATAGATGTATATATACACATCTATGTAAAGGATGAGATTGTATTATTTGCAATGACACGGATAGACCTAGTGGATATATGTTATAGAGGAAATAAGTCAGACTGAGTAAGTCAAATACCACATGATTTCACTCATATGTAGAATCTTTAAAAATCAAATGAATAAACAGACAAAGGGCAGAATCAGACCTATAAATAGAGAGAACAAAGTGATGATTGCCAGGACAGACATCAGCAGGATTGACAAAAAAAGATGAAGGGGAGTGGGAGGCACAGGTTTCCAGTTAGGGAGTGAATGAGTCATAGGACTAAAAGGCACAGCATAGGGAATACAGTCAATGATCTTGTCAGAGTGTTGCACGGCGACAGATGGGCTCCCATCTGAAGCACTGATTCAGATATCAGTGATTGTACTATGGTCCTCTTGTACTAGGTGTATTATGCTGTATGCCTGACACTATTGTAACATTGTGTGTCAACTGTACTCCAATAAAAAGAAAACAACAGCAGCAACAACAGTACAAAAGATACACTCTTGTTATCTCTTGCTTTTGCATGAAATTTCACATCTTCTAGAAGGTAGTTCTTTCTCTTATATACCTAGAAAATTCTCGCACATCCTTCAGGATTTATTTTGTAGGACTTGTGCTTATTTGCTCCTATCCTCTCCACAACACAAATTAAATACTCTCTTCTCTGTCTTTCCCCACAGAAACACACACACACACACACACACACACACACACACACACACACACACACCAATATGTGCAGAGATATCACTCTGTATCACAATGCTCACTTTTTTTTGAGTGCCTTCCCCAATGGACGGTGAGAGCAAAGACCATACCCTTCATCTCTATGTGTCCAGAAACCAGCATGAGATCCTGAACCTTAATCACCAGATCAATGTGAAAAGAAAAAAAAAATTAGAATATATATCACCAGAAAGATAATTTAGGATATTATTCTGTCTTCCAATGTATGAAGGACTTATATGGGGGGAAAAAAAGCAGAGAAGAGATTCTATCAATCTCTAACATTAAAACTGGTAATGGGAGTGTCAAAGAAATACTTTGACCCTTATATAAATAAGGACATTCCAAATAATAAGCATTGCATGGACCAGCTCCTAAAGCTCTAAGCTCCTCCTTCTAGTGCAAAACTGAAGATGAGTTGGTGACCTTCTGTAGCAAACTGCTCCAAGTAGCCTTTGGGGTCCCTTCTATCTCAAGAACATGTGACTCTCTATACACAGGAAGCAATAAAAATGTTTTATGTTTAAAAATAAATGTTTTCATAAGCAAGATTACTTTTTTCCTCTTCCCAAAGAGCCTTTTTGTTGTTTTTCAGAAAGAAAACCTAAATATTACTCTGATATATCAAAAGACATTACATTAAAATCCTTTCCCTCTCTGAGTGTGATTAGAGAAAATTCCCCCCTGCCCTAGTTTCCTTTGGCTTTAAAATATAATGTCTTCTAAAGGGCAAGACTTTTTGTGACTAATATGCAGACACTGTTAAGTCTGAAATATCAAACAAAAGTATATGAGAACAACTTCTTATTTAAAAAATTTCAGGGGCAGGAAAAAAATGACCATTTTCAGTGAAAAAGTAAATCTCTACTAGGCATTGTGCTAAGGGAATGGAGCTTGGCAGTTGCAAAGGTGGTATGGGCAGAAAGGGGTCTGCCTTTATGCCTAGCTAGAGAAGACTGCACCCCTCAAAGGCAATGGTAGATATGTTTGGAAGAGGAAAAATAATCATAATTAAAGTTCACTAGCTCTGACATGGATATATTTTGCATCTGAAAATGTTCATCTTTGAAATGTCATTTCCATCAGAAAAAAGTATATATATATATATATATATATATATATATATATATTTCCTATATATATATTTCATTTCCATCAGAAAATATATATGTATATGTATATATACATATATATACATATATATATATATCCCAAACTATCATTGATTTGGTGTATACATGGATGTAGGACCCAGTGTAGGCTCTGGCTTCCATATTGCATGTTCCCAGATATAGGACCACTCTCCCTTTTCCTGGTAGGATTGCCCTGCCCTTGCAGTGCTGTCAGTCTGTGTCCACCTACACCCCCAGAAGAATGGCATTAACCTGGAGGGCCAGGTGCCTCTAGCACTCACCTGGCCTTGTGGATACCAAGCATTGTTCCCCATTTTCTGTATCTAGTATCCCCTGATTCTTCATTACTGCAGAGCAGATGTGCAAAAAGTAGTATTCTCACACTATCTGTGATATCTGTCCATCCCAGGACATCTCCTGAGAATCTTTGCATATTCAATTATTCCTATTTCCAATGGGACTGGTAATAATAGAAAGGGGCCATAGAAATAGGGGGAGAAACACCTCAGTGATATATTTGCAATCAGAGGCTCTGAGCCCAGGTGTCCCCAGCGATTAGCTTTATGATCCAGGGATGAGTTAATAGAATTTAGGCAACTGTAGAGAAGAGAGTAAAATGGAAGTAAAGTGGGAACCATATTTGTTTCTTTATCTTTAGAGAGTGAGGGCTAGCCCATAAAATATCTTCCTAAAAAGGCTCATGAGTTCATTTATCATTAAATTGCTCCACTGCACGTGCTCTGTCAACTAAGGCTGGATGGAAGAAGCCAATCTCCTGACGTCCAAGAGTTGCTACAATTGACTCAACCATGTTCTTCTCAGAGGTCCGGTTGGCTCATGGCCCAGTGCCTTGCTTGTAGCAGGTAGAGAGATACTTTCTGGCACACTGCTTAGGGAAAGAGGCCATTAATACAGCCACCTCTGTGAAAAGGTTTTGAGAGAAGGTAGTAAATGCAACCAGAGGACAGTAAATGCAATCCAAGAAAAAGCAGACTCCACATTCTCTTCCTCAGACTTGTGGGTCAGCATTTCCCTTCCTCTCCAGACTCCTTGGTGTCCTTGTGTCCACACAGGCAACTAACCAAAAGATCCACAAAATTCCTTCAACAGACACCAGACTCCTGAGTCTCTTAGTCGGTCTGACCATGCACACAATATGTCCCCAGGAACACATGGAATCTGCCACTCATTCTTGTTTTCCTGTTAGCTCACTTTCCCATTCTTTTAGCTTATCAATGCTAGTACGCATCATGCAAAGATTTCATTTTAACCTACAGATTCTTTTTCTCTCTTTCCAGAGACTCTTGTCCTCACTCATGTCTCAGTGTCACTTCAAGCTCCCTGCCTTGAATAGCAAATTTGGGCATGACTTCCCCCAGAACAGACACACAATTGCCTAGATGCCTTCTGATGTTCACTCAGCCATAGGCTCACACACTGCACTGAATGAATGGATATGGATTGTCATTTGAATGAATAGATTAATAAGGGGTGGAAAACCAATACCCATTCCCAATGAAAGACATCTTATTAGATGACTCTATCTTGCCTTGCCTTAAATATTGGACCTCAAATTCTGCTATCATTTCCTGACATTGGATTTCAAATGCATCTTCCCATGCACTTTTGCCTTTTACCCACCCCAGATTCCCTTAACCCTTCATCCTCTTATGCACAAGGACTGGAGATGATAAGTTCCACTCCTTGATCTTACTGGAGGCATTTCTCAGTTCTGTTTCATGGGGGAAAGTTACAATATAAAGGAATAGGTAGGAAATCTTCTGTATGAGAAGACATTAAGCCTCTTCATGACAAGTCTAGGATATCTCCATTCTATGACTTAAGGGGATTGGGAGACATGTTAGCTCATTTCCCCATTCTTTCAGTTGATCTGATCCACAAGAAAGTGTGTTTTCTAAAATTTCTAAAAGCAGGCAGCAGTCATTGTTCCTGAACCAGACTCTGTCTGCCATTCTATGTCATCTCACCTTTTCTGAATCCCAGACCTGTGGGCTCCATGTTGTGATTCCATGACCCATCTAGAGAGGGCCATGCTCACCTACCCTCTTGTGCTGATTCTCAGGCTCTCACCTTGATGCCTCTCCCAGATGTGTGTGGACATTCATCCTCATTCTATACTCTTGTGGCCAATTTAAGAGATGCTCTCCCCACTGGCCTTGCTGTGTTAGGACTTCATCTGAGAAGTCCCCACCAGTCATCTCTACTGGGGGTGTGGAAGATTTTAAACCAAGAACCCAAACAACTACATAGAGAGCGTGCCTGTGAGCACATCCTGCCCCATCAGTATGCAAGTTTACATACTGCCATTCAACAATGAGTTCTCACTGGGGTTCTCCAAAGAGATGCTCAGGTCCCATGTTTAGTTAGAGAAAGAATCTGGTCCTCTTAATATCTAGGAAAGAAACCTCATGTTCTTGACCGAATGATGTGGTGTGCTGTCCACATCGTGAGAACAGGTTGTCCCTAGGGAATAGGATTTGCAAGTTGGCTCTACTCTCCAGCTGGGTGTCTGGAGGAATTATTTAACCCTCCTAGACTTCTACTTGCCATCGATGACATGGGGATAAGAATAGTATCTGCACTCACAGGAATGCTATGAGGCTTTCAGGGCCTAAAGAGAGATGCTTGCTCCAAATACACTCTGGTACATAACGTTTACTGCACATTCTCTATTCTGATGTTTTAAATCACTCATTAACACAAGTATCTTTCCAAAACATTCTTTTTATGTCATTAATTAGACCATTTTCAAATGTGACAATTTCTGACCTTGTTCCCAAATTTGGGGAGAGGAAACATATTCTTTTGGATCTTCAGTCCTTTACATTTGTTTAGTGATCTTCGTGCCCTTGAGAACAGTGATCTTTGTGCCCTTGAGAACACTTTTTGTCCATAGAAATCTATCCAGAGCTTTACTTATGTTTTAAATAGTTAGCAATTCAGCTATTAAAGCTATTTTAAGGGGGGCCTGGGTGGCTCAGTGGGTTAAGCCTCTGCCTTCGGCTCGGGTCATGATCTCAGGGTCCTGGGATCGAGCCCCGCATCGGGCTCTCTGCTCAGCAGGGAGCCTGCTTCCCCCCTCTCTCTCTGCCTGCCTCTCTGCCTACTTATGATCTCTGTCTGTCAAATAAATAAATAAAATATTTTTTTTAAAAAAAGCTATTTTAAAAAACCTAGATCTTAATAATCTTTTAATTCATCTTATAAAATGTTCTATTTATAAATCTTATACATTTTAGCAACCACTTTAAATCAGCATTTCAATAATATTGGGCCTCATTTATAAAGTTTGTTAAATAGTCGCTTTAAAAGCCAATTATACATAATTATATACTTAATTTCCATCTTAAGTATTTTAATTTTGTAGCCAAGAACAATTTATCCTTAAGAGTTTAAATAAACTCTCTTAATATAATACATGTATTGCTTTATTCTTTGTATTTATTTAAATATAATTGATGCTAAAATTTTTCTTAAATAATCCTATACTGTGCATAATTTAGTAATTATTGAACTTAAAACTCACCGGTAAAAATTAATTACTGAGTACACATTTAAAAATTATGGCTACAAGGACTTCAATTATAGCCAAAATTCTTTTAAACATCCCAACATCACAAATACGTAAAATGCCAATACAAACTGGCCCTTTCTGAATTAAAATGATTTTAACTGGTTTTGAGCTTTTAAACTCTTCTGTTCCTAAGTATAAGTCTCTATTGTTAAAGAGGGGTAACCTTTTAAGGAAAACAACTCCAATCCAATTAATTGAGTTTACTTAATACCAAAGGATTTGACAATTTTATATAACTCTGATGGGACACTCTGAATCTTAACCACACAGCTACATCAGTGACATAGGAGGGACACTCGGTCCTAGATTCAAGTTAGCTACCCACAGAGGGTACCACTACCACTCAGGTTATGACTGGCTGAATTTCACATTTCTTTGGCTGTTAAGAAGTAAAATGTCTGGGGACACCTGGGTGGCTCAGTGGGTTAAACCTCTGCCCTCAGCTCAGGTCATGATCTCAGGGTCTTGGAATCGAGCCCAGCATCGGGCTCTCTGCTTAGCAGGAAGTCTGCTTTTCCCTCTTTCTCTGCCTGCCTCTCTGCCTACTTGTGATCTCTGTCTGTCAAATAAATAAAATCTTTTTTTAAAAAAAGAAGTAAAATGTCTGTTATCTTAGGTCTGAAGACTTTTGGACATGAGGGAACCTCTCATTCTTCTATATTCTCAGATATCTCATTGAATTTTGGGTAGCCCTTGGTTCTGTCCACTTGCAGCCTCCACACAGGAAGTTATTTGACAGATCACACCTTGTCTGTGGTGCCATTGAGTCAAGACAAAAAGATTTATAGCCAAGGATAAAGAGATTTGGCAGCATAAACCAATTCCAGCTCCTGGCATCGAAATCTTCACTCTTGTTCCAATCTGTCCTTGTGTGATAAATGGGAATTCATGTGTTTTATTTCTAAGGTCTCTTACCTTTATTTGATTCTGGTTATAGATGAAGTTATTAGTTCAATCAAATCAAATCCAGATTTATTTTTTCAGGAGAAAATGGTTCTAGCACATGACCACTGAGTCTGTATTTCAAAATCTACATGTAAGAAATCTACAGTATAACTGAAATGCACAGGCTGTTTTCATAGAAACTGGCTAATTGGGGAACCTGGGTGGCTAGTGGGTTAAGCCTCTGCCTTTGGTTTGGGTCATGATCTCAGGGTCCTGGGAACAAGTACCGCATCAGGTTTTCTGCTCAGCAGGGAGCCTGCTTCCCGCACCCCCTCTGTCTGCCTCTCTGCCTACTTGTGATCTCTCTCTCTCTCTCTCTGTCAAATAAATAAATAAAATCTTTTAAAAAAAGAAAGAAAGAAAGAAGCTGGCTAATCACAGTGAGGATTTCAGCAGAATACTCTTGCTCATACTGACTGTTTAGATCAGTTCTCAAGCCCTAGACTGCCCATCTTCACCAAGGGAGCTATTAAAAATGTATTTTTTCCTGGTGCTCACACTCTTTGGTTATTCCTCTGTCTGAACATCTCTTTAATTAGGTTTGATGTGGATTTAGAAATCTTAGTGTGTTTTTTTTAATTTCCCAGGAGATTTAATGCACAGACAGATTAGACAATTAATGCAGGCAATAGCAATGATAAGCAGAAATGCTGAACCTAAGAAACATTGGGAATCAAGGCTAGCCTGAATGTACAATACTTCAGAAGAGCTCTTTAGGGGAAGGAAAGCTGATCAAACTTGCAAAAATCTATCTACTGTTATAGTCAATAGATTTTGCTTTCTGTATCCTAAAATATTTTTTAATAACTACATACTCTTAGATATATGTTTTTGTTGTTTGTTTTTAATCTAGCATTTCTTATCAAAAAACCATTATGCATTTAAAAGCTCAGATGAATGCTGTGTTTGGCATATTACAAATGCCGATAACAAAAATAAAATTATGAAGAGTATCTTTTAAATATGAGAAATGGAATTATCATAGTCTGTGACAACTGCCACTTATCATTCATTTAAAATTGATTTGAACAATCTCTTTTTTCTGGGCAATAATGTTAATTACTTTGCTTTCATTCTTTTTTTTTTTTTAAGATTTTATTTATTTATTTGTTAGAGAGAGTGAGAGAGAGCGCACAGGCAGACAGATTGGCAGGCAGAGGCAGAGGGAGAAGCAGGCTCCCCACCAAGCAAGGAGCCCGATGTGGGACTCGATCCCAGGATGCTGGGATCATGACCTGAGCTGAAGGCAGCTGCTTACCCAACTGAGCCACCCAAGGCGTCCCACTTTGCTTTCATTCTTAAAGTAACTTTCTAATTTCATTTTCACCATAAAATCATGTGTAATATAATATATTTGAGACTTGAAAGTTTTTTTATTGCTTCATTATTATCCTTTTATCTGAAGAAATGCTTTATAATTAAGGTCTTCAATTTTTGGAAACAATAAGGTTTTCAATAATTTAACAAATTGGACTGAGTTACATTTTTTGTTACAATTAGTTCACAATTGATCAAAACAATATGAATGCATGCAAAATTTGATAAAATCTAGTTAAATAAAAGTAAACTACTTTGGATAGATATTCTTTGGTGCAATAAGTGAAGGTATTTCAATTTCATTAGCTCAGACTGTTTGAAAACTTCTTCACATATATAAACAAAGGGAACATAGGCAATTTAAAAATAGGAATAATATTGAACTCTTCTTGAGAAATATCATGTCATTAAATATTATTGAATTTATTTTAACTGTAAGGTGTCAACTTAGTAAAATCTCATTTAATTGTGTTGAAAAGAAATGAATGGAAATGAGCTGTCTTGCAAAAGGACAGGGGCAGCCACACTTTGGGTCATTCACTTACTCAGTCTCTGGGTAGTACCAAACAGACTGTAGTAAGATTCTCAAGCGGCTGTTAATATTTCCATTATTCTTCTGCTTAGACACATATTGATTAACATAATAAACTGAGAATATAAAAATACTGTTAATTCCAATATGGATTTTGGAAATAATTTTTTAAAATAAAAGCATCCATGCCATGTCCTTCATACATTGCTCTCTAGCTCAAGATCATCAGGAACACACATCACTGCAAAAGAAGTATTTGCTTAGGGCAACCAGGGAGACTTCACACCATGGATGTAATTCCAACAGTAGGAGGATATTTCATACAACATCTGGTAAGTGTTGAAGAATATAAAACAAGCTTAAAAATAAATTTTACTTCTATATACTATCAATGAATAGTTGGAATTCAATAATAAAGAGAAACATAATTACTATAGTACCAAAAGACAGTTAGCTATAAATTTCACAAGCTATGTGTAGGTTCTGTATATTGAAAATTTCAAAACACTGATAAAAGAAATCAAAGAAGACAAATAAATGGATGGGTATATAATATTCATGGATACCCAACATTTTTAAGATACCAATTCCTGCCTCCATTTTGTTATATAGGTTTAAAGAAATTCTAATTCCATTTGGAATTTTGAATGCAATTCCAAGCAGGCTTTTCATAGACAGTAATATGTTTATTCTAAAGTATATATGGAAAGGCAAAGGCACTAGCTAAATAGTTGCAGAAAATAAAAAAGTTAGAGAACTTACACTACCTGATTTCTGAACTTATTATAAGGATACAGTAACTAATAAAATATAATGTTGGGAAAAGTATAGATTTCTAGGAATATAACTCAATGAAACAGAATAGAGGGCCCAGAAATAAATCTATACCACTGATTTCTTATGAAAGTGAAAAAAAATAATTCAAAGGAAAGAAAATAGAGTCTTCAGAAGTTGATGCCAGAATAATTTAACTTCTACATACAGAAGGACAAAAATTAACAAAAGATGCTGGTCTACATTTCAAAACTGTATAAAAATTAAGATATAGATATAAAGATTTTAAAATAAATATAGATGCATGTGTATATACACACATTAGCCTATTTACATATATTTCCTACTTCCATTCCCTAAGAATGACACCTCAGTGGCTATTAGTGCATCTAGTTCAGATATTGGGTTCTAAATACCACTCTCAGAGCAAAAGACCACAGCTCCATTGAGAACCAGTTCCAGGGTTGGGATAGAGAAGATGCAAGATGAGCCTGGAGTATCTGATGTTGCTCAGGCTTCAGTTCATGGGGATCCTCTTTTGGTGGGTTTGCTGGAAATTTAGCCTGTACTTGTGGATAATAAAGCTGCAATAGCATGTGATTCCCAAACTTCTTATGGGAGAGAAACTAGAATTTAGGGTCTTGGAAAGCTGAAAGACTTTGAACTTTGATAAGCCAGGCTTTTAATTTCTCCTAGTTCTCCTCTTCTTTTTTCCTGAGGTTGGTAGAGTGTAAGGAGTGGAAATTCTGAGAGCAAAAGTAAACTTCTTCAGGCCAGTTTGATACAGTACCCATAAGGTATGTGTTCTTGTTACTGGAATTCATCAAGTTGAAAAAATAAAATCAAACATTTATTTCTTCATTAATGGTTATAATTATTACAATAATTGTTTTCCAGCAATAAAAACAACTGACTAAAAGAATAGGGAGAGACCAAAAGATCTCAAGGCTTTGATTCTTGCGTGGTCCTTTGTTAACTCTCTTGTCAGAACTGTGCCATTGGTGGATGGACATGCACTGGAAAATACATCAGCAATACTTCTTAAAATCCCCCCTGTCAATATCAGCTTAATGTCATGCCCTAATTTTTTCTGCCATTGCAGGTAATACTATGAAGTGTTCTTGCTGAATTTTGCCTTTATTATGGGTATGTCTTTAGTTAATAGCAAAGCCTCTCAAAACCTTGTAATTTGCAGTTCATTTCATACAGTTTCCAGTAATGATAAGGAAATCTTTGTTTCCAAAAAAAATTAAAAATTTATAGAATAACACAAAATCATATTTGTACACTTCTTACCTATAAAAAACTTGCTGCTTTATCTTATGTCAGTAGAATGGTCTGGGCAAAGGCAATTAATTTCACTGTCTATCCTGATTTAGTTTTTATGAAAGCATTTATCTCAAGGGTAAATTTCTGTCTGTGATAGCACAGTCTCTTTGGCATGCTTTAGCTTTCCTTTTTACGCATGAACTATCAACATCCATAAATGAGATTATCCACAAGAATTTCTAGCTAGAAGACTTCTATGGGACGTGGTAGTTCCCTGACAGAAGTTAAGTAATTGTGGGATTCTCCTTTTTGGAGTCAAGACGAAAAGCTGACTTAGTTTCAGGTGATGTAGGAAGGTATAGTTATGTGTAAAGAAAAAAAAAATAACTCAAGTGGCAGCTAGGAAACAGATCAAAAGTACTGAAGGTTTTCTGTTGATAGAAGAATCTGTAGGGAAAAAGGTTGGGAGATGGCAGCTAGTCAAATGATGCTAGGCTCTCCTCATCCCATGAATACAAACAGGTAACTTTCAAATCATGCTAAATGCCCCAGAAATTGGCCTAAAGACTGACAGGACAAAGTCCACAACTTAAGTTAGAGAATAGACCACAATGAAGAAGGTAGGAAGTGCAGAAACAGATAGGCCACTATGGTGGGAAGGAAGATGTGGTTACGGAGAAGGGCCAGAGACAAACTAGCACACAGGAGAGAATGGGGACATGAATCCCCATAGCAACTGGCTGGGAAAGTGAGAGAGGCCAAGCTTCATGTGTTCTTGCAACCAGCAGGGTTTAAAGCCTGAAGTGTTAAAGGTCAGTAGGCTTGTCTGGGATAGAGCTGGAGGGCATTACCCTTCTTGTAGAAAAGGCAGGCAAACAACACATGAACATATAGTGTGGAGACACTAAAATGAAAAGCACCTAAGATACACAGTGGGGAGGTTATTTGCTCATCTTGGAGTGCATCCCAGAGAGGCAGCATTCATGGAGTGACCCCTCTTGGAATAAAATAACTGTTATGTGCCATTTTCCTCCTCCATCCCTAAGCATAAGCACAGGGCCACCTGTAGGAAACAGTCAGCACCAACACTGGCTACCTAACTTGCATACACTCAGCCTGCCCCACCAACCCCCCACACTTTGATTAAAATGCCCCACCTATTCTTGCTTGCCTTGGTCACAGAGCAGCTGGACCCCTCCTCCAGAAGACTGGCCCCAAACCTTCCCCACACCATGTCTCCGAAACTAGGAGTTTTGCAGAGTTTCTATACCAGCAGTGGTGGCAACAGGTCTCATTTCACAAACAGACAGAGCACACCTAGTTAAAATGTACCACATGCACACAAGGGACCAAACACTGCCCATAGCAGGCAAAGAGAGCTTCTGTAGATGAGTGGCCCAAAGGATAAAGAAGCCAGGACAGACTAGCAGAACATATGCAAAACAAATTGGAGACAATACCCAAAGTACCAGACCCTGGGGAACAGGAGGCCCTACAAGTTAGGGCACTAGAGGACCTCTTCTTCATAAGGCCAATATCCTGAAAAACAGAAGATGTAGCTGACCTTCCTAACACAGAAGAGAAATAGGCACAGAGACTAGACAGAATGAGAAGACAGAGAAACTTATCCCAAAAGAAAGATCAGGACAAGACTACTGCCAGAAATACGTTTGATGGATGAACAACAGGCTGGAAGAAGAGGAGTAATTAATTAATGACTTAGAATTCAGAGTAATGGAAAGTAATCCAGCCAAGCAAAAGAGAGGGAAAAAAAAAAGGATTAGTTCTAGGGAACTCAGTGACTCCATTAATCATAATAACATGTGTATTATACAAATTCCATAAGAAGAGAGAGAAAAGGGGGCAAAAATTTATGTGAAGAAATAAACTGAAAAATTCCACATCTTGGAGAAGAGAACAGATATCCAGATACAGGAGGCACAGAGAACCTCCATTGAAATCAACAAAAGTAGACCCACACCAAGATATATTTTAATTAAATTGGCAAAATATAATGATGCAGTAAAAATGTATATGTATATATATATATATATATATATATATATATATATAGCAACAAGACAAAAGAAGACAGAAACATAAAAACAGAAAAAAAAACCATAAGATTAGTAGGGAATTTTTTAGTAGAAACTTTCCAAACCAGTGGGAAGTGGCAGGATATATTCAAAGTGCTGAATGGGAAAAATCTGCAACCAAGAATACTCTTTCCAGCAAGGCTGTCATTCAGAATAGAAGGAGGGATAAACTTTTCCAGACAAATAAAACTAATGGAGCTCATGACCATTAAACCAGCCCTGCAAGGAATATTAAAGAAGAATCTGAATGGAAAGGAGAGACTAGAAGTGACAGTATGAAGATAAGAAACACAAAAGCAATAAAACTGAGTAATTCTGTAAAAAAGTCAGTCAAGGAACTCACAAAATAAAAGGATCTAAAATATAACCACATATACTTAACACACAGGAAGGAGAGGAGTAAAGTATGGGTTCAAACATAAAACAACTATCAACTTAATATAAACTTCCATACACAGAAGTGGTTATATACAAATCTTATGGTAACCATTTATCAAAAACCACTAACAGATATGCAAAAAAAGAAAAAGAAAAAGAAATCCAATTATATCACTAAAGAAGAGCAGAAAACCATGAAAGACAGAAAGACAAGAAATAATCAGAGAAAATCTTTTGAAACCACCACAAAACAAGTGACAATAGATACATATCTATCAATAATTACTTTGGGGGCACCTGGGTGGCTCAGTCAGTTAAGTGTCTGCCCTTGGCTCAGGTCATGATGCCAGGGTCTGGGATCAAGCCTCGCATCAAGCTCCCTGTTCAGCATGGAGTCTGAATCTCCCTCTGCAGCTCCCCCTGCTTGTGCTCTCTCTCACATGTGTGTGCACACTCTCTCTTTCTGTCAAATAAATACATACATCTTTAAAGAAATTACTTTAGGGGTACCTGGGTGGCTCAGCCATTAAGCATCTGAAATCGAGCCCTGTGTTGGGCTCCCTGCCCAGTGGAAAGCATGTTTCACCTTCTCCCACTCCCCCTGCTTGGGTTCCCTCTCTTGTTGTGTCTCTCTGTCAAGTGGATAAATAAAATCTTAAAAAAAAAGAAAGGAAGGAAGAAAGAAATTAATAAATTACTATAAATGTAAATGGAATAAATCCTTCAATCAAAACATAGCATGACAGCACGGGTTAAAAAAAAAACAACAACAATTATATTCTGCCTACAAGAGACTCATTTTGTACCTAAAGACATCTTCAGATTGAAAGTGAGGGGATAGAGAAACATTTGTCTCGCAAATGGATGTCAAAAGGAAGCTGGAATAGGAATATTTATATTGAGCAAAATAGACTTTAAAACAAAACTATAATAAAAGACAAAAAACAGAACTGTAATAAAAGGCAAAACGTATGCTATATAATAAGAAAGGGGACAATCCAATGATGTAAAACATTTGTAAATATCTATGCACCCAATATAGGAACACCCAAATACATAAAACAGTCAGTAATGAACATAAATGAGCTAATCAATAATAATATAATAATAGGAGGGGACTTTAACATTCCATTTACATCAATGGACAGATTATCAAAACAGAGAATAAACAAGGAAACAATGGCTTTGAATGACATACCAGAAGAAATTAATTTAACAGATACATTCATAACGCTCCATCCTAAAACACCAGAATACACATTCTTTTCAAGTGACCATGAAATATTCTCTAGAATATATCACATATCAAAACAAACTTCAACAAATTCAAGAAGATTGAAGTCTTTACCATGCATATTTTCAGACCACAATGCTACGAAACTGGAAATCAACCACAAGAGAAAGTCTGGAAAGACAATAAATGCATGGAGGTTAAATAACATAATATGAAACAATGAAGGTGTTAACCAAGAAATAAAATAAATTTAAAAAGTACATGGAAACAAATGAAAATGAAAACCCTACCATCCAAAATGTATTGGATGTGGAAGCGGATCTAAGAGGGAAGTTTATAGCAACACAGGCCTACCCCAAGAAGCAAGAAAACTCTCAAGTAAACGATGTAACCATGTACATAAAGGATCTAGAAGAAGAAAAACATCGAAGCCTAAAACTGGCAAAAGAAAGGACATAATAAAGATTAGATCAGAAATTAATGATATAGAAAGTAATAAAAAATAAATAATAGAATAGATCCATGAAATAAGGAGATGGTTCTTTGAAAAAAAAATCAATACATTTGATAAACCTCTGCCCAGACTTATCAAGAAAAAAAGAGATAGGGTCCAAATAAATAAAATTACTAATGAGAGAGGAGAAATAAAAACCAAAACCACAGAAATACAACCGATTATAAGAGAATATTATGAAAAACTATATGCCAACACACTGGACTATCTAGAAGAAATGGAGAAATCCCTAGAAGCATATAAACTACCAAACTGAAATAGGAAGAAAGAGAAAATTTGAACAAACTGATAACCAGCAAAGAAATTGAATCATTAATCAAAAACCTTCCAAAAAAACAAAGTCCATGACCAGAGGGCTTCACAGTCCAATCTTACCAAACATTTAAAGAAGAGTTAATACTTTTTCTTCACTGAGTATTCCAAAACACAGAAAAGAAAGGGAAACTTGCAAATTCATTCTATGATGGCAGCATTAATCCTGATACCAAAACCAGGTAAAGACACCACTAAAAAAAAAGAACTTCAGACCAATATCTCTGACAAACATAGATGCAGAAATTTTCAACAAAATGCTAGCAAACCAAATCCAACAATACATTAAAAAAAATCATTCATCACGATCAAGTGAGTTTTATTTCTAGGTTGTAAGGTGGTTCCAAACTTGCAAATCAATTAACAGGATACATCACATCAGTAAGAGGAAGGATGAGAACCATAGGATCATTTCAATAGATGCAGAGAAAGCATTTGACCAAGTACAACACCCATTCATAAAGAAAACCCTCCACGAAGTCAGTTTAGAAGGAATATACCTCAACATAATAAGAGTCATATATGGAAAACCAACAGCTAAAATCAAACTCAATGATGAAAAACTGAAGGCTTTTCTCCTAAGGTCAGGAACAAGAAAGGATGCCCACTCTCACCATTTTCACTCAACATAGTACTGAAATTCCTAGCCACAGTAATCAAACAACAAAAATAAATAAAACATATCTAAATAGTAAGGAAGAAGTTGAATTTTCACTATTTGCAGATGACCTAATACTATAGATAAATCCCCTAAGACTCCACAAAGAACTGCTGAACTGATAAATGAATTTAGTGAAGTCTCAGGATACACAATGGACAGAAATCTTTCGCATTTTCTACACACCAATAATAAAACAGCAGAAAGAGAAATTAAGAGAACAATCCCATTTAAAATTGCACTGAAAATAGGAAGATACAGGAGTAAACCTAACCAAATAGGTGAAAGACCTGTACTCTGGAAACTATAAATCACTGATGAAAGAAATTAAAGACAATGCTAAGAAATGGAAAGATATTCCAGGCTCATGCATTGGAAGAACAAATATTTAAATATTGTTAAAATGTCTATACCACCCAAAGCAATTTACAGATTTCATTCAACAGCATTTTTCACAAAACTAGAACAAACAATCCTAAAAATTTTATGGGAATCCAAAAGACCTCAAATAGCCATAGCAAGCTTGAAAAAGATAAGCAAAGTTGGAGCCTTCCTGATTCTGAACTTCAAGTTATATTGCAAAGCTCATTAATCAAAACAGTATGGTACTGGCATAAAAAAAGACATGTAGATCAATGGAACTGAACTGAAAACTCAGAAATAAATCCCAAAATTATTTATATAAATATGGGGTTAATTAATTTTTGGACAATGCAGAAAAGGATATCTTAAGGGAAAGAGACAGATGGTGTTAGGAAACTTGACAGCAACATGCAAAAAAAAGAAGCTAGACTACTTTTTTTACCATACACAACGTAAACTCAAAGTGGCTGAAAGACCTAAATGTGATACCTGAAACCATCAAAATCCTTAAAAGAACACAGGCAGTAATTCTCTCACATTGGCCATAGCAATTTTTTTTTTCCTAGACATATGTCTTGAGGCAAAGGAAACAAAACCAAAAATAAACTATTGAGACTACATCAGAATTAAAGCTTCTGCACAGCAAAGGAAATAAGCAAAACAAACAAACAAACAAAAAACCCTAAAAGGCAACCTACAGCATGGGAGGAGATATTTGCAAATGACATATCTGATATGATAAAGATTAGCATATAAAATCTGTAAAGAATTTATACAACTCAACACACCCTAAACAAACTAGTTAAAAATGCACAGAAGAGATGAGCAGACAGTTCTCTAAAGAAGACATCTGAATGGCCAATAAACACATGAAAAGATGATCAACATCACTCACTGTTAAGGAAATGCAAACCCAAACTGCAGTGGGATGTCACCTCATACCTGTCAGAATGGCTAAAATCAACAGAAGAAATGACAGGTGTTCACAAAGATGTAGAGAAAGGGGAATCCTGATGCACTGTTGGTGGGAATGCAAATTGGTGCAGCCACTCTGGAAAACAGTAGGAAGATTCCTCCAAGAGTTGAAATTAGACCTATGCTACAATCTAGCAAAATCCCACTACTGGGTATTTACCTGAAGTATACATAAACACTAATTCAAAGGGATACATGCATCCCGATATTACAGAACTACAGAAATAACCCACGTATCCATGATATATGAATGGATAAAGAGGATGTAATATGTGTACACACACACACACAGACACACACACACAATGGAATATTACACAGCCATTAAAAATGAAACCTTGCCATTTACAACAGCACGAATGGAGCTAGAGAGTATTATGGTGAGAGAAATAAGTTGGTCAGAGAAAGACAAATGACAAATTACTTCACTCATATGTGGAATTTAGGAAACAAAACAAACAAGCACAGAGGGAAAAGAGAGAGAGAGAGAGAAAGCATGAAACATACTAACTCTAGAGAACAAATTCTAGAGAACTGAGGGTTACCAGAGGGGAGGTGGGTGGGGTATGGATGTATGAGGTGATGGGTATTAAGGGGGCCCTTGTCGAGATGAGCACCAGGAGATGTATGGAAGTGTTGAATCACTGTATTGTACATATGCAACTAATATTATGCTGTATGTTAACTAAATGGAATAAAAATAAATCTTATAAAGCCCCCCATAAAGGAAGCATCTCTAGGGTTTGGAGAACCAGCAAGTTTAGTGAAGATTCCTGGCCTAACCAACTAATGTTTTCATCCATTGTACTCTTGGGGCTACCGCTCTGAGACAAGTTGGCTCTGTCTTGCTGTTGGGTCTTAGGGAAAAGTGAAGAAAGGGACAGGTCTCTGATAATATCCACATCAAGTCAGAGCTTCTCCATAACTTTCAAGAACAGAAAAAGAAGGGTTTGTGGATCCAGAAACAAAGTGTTTTGTAGATGAGTTCTTTGGGCCAGTCTCTGTGTTGGTCATGGGAGAACTTCCAGAATGGTCCCATAACTCCTGCCACACTAGTGTGCATACCTGTACACTCACACCTGCCCTTACATGTGAGTAGGCCTGACTTGATCGGTGAAGTCCTTTCAAAAGAGGATCCAGAGTTCAGTGTCTTAGTCCACTCAGATTCCTTTAACTAACAACTACAGGCTGGGCAGATTATAAACAACCAAAATTTATTCCTCATAGCTATGGAAACTGGATGTCCCTGATTGGTGCCAGCATGGTCCGGTGAGAGCCTCTTCTGGGTCTGTGTCTCAGATGGCCACCTTCTCACTGTGTCCTGACATGGAGGGGAGGCTGAGGGAGCTCTGTAGGGTCTCTTTTGGAAGGGCACCAATCCCAATTATGAGGCCCCACCCTTGTGTCCCCATCACCTCTCCACATCCCCACACCTTAACACCGTCATTTTGGGTGTTAGGTTCAGCTTATGAGTTTGGGAAGGACACAGCAGTTACAGATGGAAGGTGTCAGAGAGTGGGAGTGGACCGGGGAGGGCTCCATGGATCAGGGACCCAAGAACCACAGTTTAATTAATTACTTTACCATTTCTTTGAGGACGTATAGTTGGAAAATTGTCATAAAAAGATACAGATAACAATTAATTATTTATTTTTTGATCAATCTTTCCCAAGAGTGGAAAAGTTTTTTAAGAGAGGAAGAAAGAGAGATTAATAGAATACAAAGCAAAAAGGAGACAGACACAACACCGTCATTGTTAAAAGGCTAATTAGTTTCCTGGGAAGAACATTAAGACGTAGAAAAAAGAAGGGCACTTGGTTGGTTTAGTCAGTTAAGCATCTGCTCTCGGCTCTGGTCATGATCCTGGATCCTGAATCCAGGATCCTGGGATGGAGCCCCACATTGAGCTCCCTGCTCCTTGGGGAGTCTGCTTCTCCCTCTCCCTCTGCCCTTTCCCCCCACGGTGCTCTTTTTATCTCTCTCAAATAAATAAATAAAACTTTAAAAAACTCAAAGATGCAAAAAAAAGAAACTGACACACACACACACACACACACAAAGTAGGTGATCCTCAACTGGACTTGACGTACCTTGGGCCTCTGTCCACTGGACCGAGCTATGTCATTAAGGAGCCAGCACTACTACTCATCCTCCAAGTACAGCAACATAGAGAGGGACACCTCCTATGTTAAATGAAATGATGTGTTTTTTAGACAAACAGACAATGTCCTCACAAGGCACTTCAGTTGCCTCACAGGTGAACCATCTTGGTCATGACCAGAGCTCCCTGGAGCTGCCCCTGCAATTGAAATTTGCCCCTGTTGACTTTGTGCCAGTGAGTGGGATGCCTGTGAGCCAGCATTATACTAAGAAAATGGGAAGGAGGCAGGAGTGGGGCTTGGGAGACCTGTGAGAACCAAAGACCACTGAAGATGGAGCTGGTGTGACTGGATCACTACAGCTCCACCAAAGATCCAACCAGAAGGCAAGGAGCAGGGCTGGATCACCAGTTCCAGGAGACAGAGGAATCTGCATGACGCATGTCTCAGGGATACTCACACCAGGCTGAAGCAGACATCTTCCGAGGATGGTGGCCCGAGACATAGTTTGCCTGAGGAACTGTAGTCTGAAGAGAGACCTTCTGATTTCCTCTGTCCCTGGGCTTGGCTGGGTGACCAGCTCAGCTGACCTGGAACAATGTTACCCTACAAAGTTGTCCACTATACCCAAGCACTCCACACGCTGGACACGGAGAAGGATGGGAGGTACAAGGAATGGGACAATTCTATTACTCAGCATTTGAATGAACCCTACCCGTGAGGATACATGGGTGAACCGTCCCTAAGGGTGAGGTTGGTGAGCAAATAGCAGTCCCTCCTATTAGCCAGGAAAGCAGGGTTTGGTCATGTTGTGTTTGGATAATGTTTATGTTCCTGGGCATTCAGACCTCATCACAGGAAAGCTTGGTTTCGTCTGGACCCACCACCCAGAGAGAGGCCTGTTGGTGAGTCTAAGGTTGGCCCCCAGACCAGGCTGACACGGGGGCACTGAGCAGGCCAGGCCATGTTTTCCTCTCTCGGCTAAAAGGCTGGAGTTGAGGGTTGAGCTCATTTTAAGTCCAGAAAATTTCCATCATAAAATGTGATCACCAAAATTTGACCTTATTGACAAAACAATTAGATCAGATCAGCATTGACTTTGTTTTAGGGAAAGTCTCGATTTCTTTCCCCAATCGTATAAACATGTGCGTCCCCATGACAAACATTTCATACCACCATGAGGAGAAATACACTCATCCCAGGTCCTCAAACACCACTCTTAAAAAGGCACAATTTTTTTTTTTTAAAGATTTTATTTATTTATTTGACAGACAGAGATCACAAGTATGCAGAGAGGCAGGCAGAGAGAGGAGGAAGCAGGCTCCCCGCTGAGCAGAGAACCCGATGTGGGGCTCGATCCCAGGACCCTGAGATCATGACCTGAGCCGAAGGCAGAGGCTTAACCCACTGAGCCACCCAGGTGAAAAAGGCACAATTTTAATGTCCTCGGCTTAATACTTTTATAGCAAAACCGGTGGTCCCTATGAATTGGAATGGAACATGTTAGCAATAAACAACTGCTCATGAATAAAAATGTTCGCCTAATAAATAGGATTTAAATCATGGATAAAAGCAAGAGGCTGCTCTTGTTTTTGGAAATTGCAATTGCTTTCTGTGGTGAGATTCTTTGGCACAATCCCCTGCAAAAGCCCAAATCAGTTGCATGAAATGTATCCAAATTCTGAAAGTGCCCTATCTTTACACAGACCCATTTCTCTCTAAGGCTCTGTATTACCTAATCTCATCTATAAGGCTTCACTGGCCACATGATCTGGACATGGCAGTGTTCATGAACATGGCTTCCTTGAAAGTGATGGAATGTTTTCTAACCTCCTCACTTGACCAAAGTTGGGCCCGACAACTGTCCATCCAGCGTACTACCATGCCACATTGCCCACACAAGAAGAAGACTTTAATTTTAAATCAAAGATATTGAACAAGACATCATCAACCTTCAGTTTGTCTTCAGGTCCTTCACTTAAGCTGTATCTTGGCCTGTGGCCCATGATGGAACGTCCATGTTGGGATGTGCTGAGGTGTCTGTTCAGGTACCCAGAGTGATGAGGGTTTTTGCTTAGTGAGTTCACCTTTTCGTTCCTCCAACAACTGTGTTAGAAGGGACATAGCTCTAAGGGACATTTGAATGAGTTTTCTGCTAACTAGTAATGCACACTCATTGCCTTCAGCACATCAATATTTCCCCAGGCATCCAAGTCCTGACATTAAAATAATTAATATAAGGAGGGCTGAGGGTTTGGGTAAAAATATAAATAAGAGTGACATTTGCAGGCAGTCATCAAATTGGCTGTGTAACCTCACTGGAACCAGCACTAATTACTGTGAAAGCAAGGACTTCCCACATAACTGCGGAATGACTAACAGTGCCAGGGAACCTGAAAATCAGCATGGTCACAGCGACGGTGGAGATTCCTTACCATTACTCCACAATTCTGTGCTCTCTGGAAATCTCTGATTACCTCAAGGGATAGCTTGATGCCCGTTTGAAGACAGCTGACCTAGTCACTCGGGGAAACCGGAAGTGAAGTCCACTGCTTGCAATTTCAGTCTCTGCTTGCCTCGTGTTTCCTGTCCTCCACCGCTTATGAAATTACCTACAGGCCTTGGCATTGTTGTATGCATTGTAAAATGCAGTCATGGGCTTCTTTCCTCTGTGGGTCACTTGGGCTTAGACACCAGTTACCTAATTTGGAGAGTGGGGTAACCCTGAGTATTGAATGCAGGCACTGGAAGGTTGAAGTCTGGGATAAGCTGGGTGGGCCTCCCTTTACTACCCCTGAGAATAGTCAAAAGTGCGTGAAATGAAGAACCTGGGAAAACAAGAGCTCCTTAGAATGTGACTGTTTCATTAAGTAAGGCATTATTAATTTTCAAGTAAAGGAAAAAAATTAAATAAGGGCTAACAGGGCATGACCACATTGCAAAATTGGTTTAAAAAAAGGATCATTCTAAACTTAGGTTTTCATTCAAAAATTGTGTCTTCTATAACTTTGAGTGTTTCATGTGCTTTTTCTCAGATGGGAAGACTATCTCACTTTTATAAGTCAGGTCTTTTAAAAATATCTGATATAACTGCCTATTTTTGTCCTTTTGACCATTTCTTGAACTCTGTGATTAAGCATTCATAACTGTTCCTTCCTGATTTCTGCAAATATATTTGAACAGAGGAGAAAAGTGTGTTCCATATTGGAGATACTGATTCATTCAGCATATTTTATTTCTGACCAGCTAACATGGTGATGGTGTCTCAGAGTCAGTCACCTTTTGTTATGGTATTGGTTATACCACATATCCCCTAAATCGCATTTGACCCCTATTGGTGGTGTAGTTACTTTTATTGCTAGAATTGTTAATGGAACTGGTATGTATCATTCTCCATTAGCTTTTTAAAATGGATATTTAGGGATGCCTGGGTGGCTCAGTTGGTTGAACAGCTGCCTTCAGCTCAGGTCATGATCCCAGCGTCCTGGGATGGAGTCCCACATAGGGCTCCTTGCTCGGCAGGGAACCTGCTTCTCCCTCTGCCTCTGCCTGCCACTCTCTCTGCCTGTGCTCGCTCTCTCTCTAATAAATAAATAAATAAATAAATAAATAAATAAATAAATAAATCTTTAAAAAAATAAATAAAATGGATATTTAAAATGCAAAGAAAACTGTCAATAATAAATAAAACACAGATTTTAGACTCTACCAAGACACATCTAAGTTTGTACTGTTAGCCTTTCTTTCAGGGCATATGAAGTTACAAATTAACAACCAAATCTTAGTGATGCCGTATCAAAGGTGTATTTCTTGCTCATACTGTATGTCCAGTGCAGGTCAGCAGAGCATTTTCTGCTTGGTGATCTAATGCTGAGATTGATGGACAGTCTCAGTCTTTTCTTTAAACAAGGAACTTTACATATTTAATGTATCCAGTGTGATGGGTCTGGGCATATGTGAACACCCACATATCAAACATATCGAACACTCCCCAAAGCTTCCTTTTGTCCCTCTGTTTGGGGTTTTTTGTTTCTTTGTTCGTTGCATGTGTGTGTGTGTTAAGAACACTTAACAAAAGATCTACCCTCTTAACAAATTTGAAGTACACAATAGTATACTGTTAACTACAGGCACTGTGTTGTACACAGATCCCAAAATGTACTCATCCAGCGTAATTGAGACTTTATACCCACTGAACGATCGTGAGATGTCACCCACCTACACAGAACTTTGTATTTTCTGCAGCAAAGTAAGAAGAGGTGGCCTAAAAAAGACCACCCTTACTCTGAACTACCTCTTAACTACCTTTGACTTGTTGCCTTTAAACAGAGCTAGA
This sequence comes from Taxidea taxus jeffersonii, assembly GCA_003697995.1. Classification (NCBI taxonomy): domain Eukaryota; kingdom Metazoa; phylum Chordata; class Mammalia; order Carnivora; family Mustelidae; genus Taxidea; species Taxidea taxus. Next base: position 30,679 of record RCUC01143537.1, on the reverse strand, counting down.
GAAGCACCTGGGTGGCTCTGTCGCTTGAGCCTCAACTCCTGATTATAGCTCAAGGTCGTGATCAAGTCCCACACCAGACTCCACGGTCAGCACAGAGACTACGTGAGGTTCATGTCTCCCCATCCCTCTGCCCCTCCCCACCATTCAGGCACTCACTCTCTCTCATATTATGAGAGCGAGACATGGTTTATAAATGAACAAAATTTTTAAAAAAATAAATAAACAGAACAGAAACATGTCCCCTACTACATGGCAAAGGGTCTGGGAGAGCTTCTTTATTCCTAGGAGGAGAGGAGAATCAAATATGATGAATTCCACTTATCAAGACCAAGTAATTAAATACTACCAATCTAGGGTAGTATTTGATGGAAGTACATTAGCATTACTTCAGAATCTATAATTCTTCCCACCAGGAAGCATTTTTTAGGATAATAGATTTCTTCTTTTTACTTTGACCACCTGATTATAGCAGGTTTCCTTCAGAAAAGAGCTCCTATAGTGACTCAGGGCTCCCCCCTCTGCTACCCAGGTAAGTTCTCCTTCACTCTTCCAGAAAGAGGGGTCAGTATAGATACGGGGGCTGTGCATCAGTAGCTGCCTGATGTAGCCAATAAAGGAAGTGGTCACAGTACGTTTTAGGTCAAGATATCCTCATAATAGGCATTACAAAGAAAAATTATTCAGTGCCACTGAAGAGTAGGAAATCCCAGATTAAACTAAGTTAACCAGGAACCATTAATATGCTTATGGGTATTATCACTCATTAACTATTTAAGTTGGAGGCTGTATTATGTTAACTGTGTATAAAACACATTATTTTCTTACAGGAGTCTAGGAAGATCAGTGTGATCTCTTCTTTGCTGAACTTCAGGGAGGGATTTCCACCTCCCTGAAAAGCATATAATCACACAACTTTATGACATGATTTTCACACCTGCTCCTAACCCCATGGGATACTGTCATCTTCTGACACCATTCTTTAGTCCTTTGGAAATCAAGGTATTTTTTCAGGATTTTTAACTTTGTCTCAGCTTTATATCATAATATATACAACACAATTCCCTTGAATTGGAAATCCCCACTTTTGTTCTTGCCTCTGAGTTTCAACCCCCACTTCACAATAAAATTACCTGAAAATCTTTTAAAAACACTGGTCCCAGGACTCCTCTCCAGAAGCTTCTGATTTAATGGTTTTAACTGAATAGGTAATGGACTTTTAATATTATGCTGATTATATCTCAAATCATGAAGAAATTTATTATATAAAGCTAATGGATGCTAATTGTGGAGAAAAAAAACCCTGCAAACACAACAAAACACACACACAGTCCCCCACCTGAAGGTTAAATGGTGCATGAGGTTTGGATGTGTTTTTCTCCAATCTTTTAATTATGTATTAGTCTCTTCAGATAACTTAGAAAAAATGCATATATACTTTGGGTATGTTTCCAACAGACACTACAGCTTGAGTTTTTTCTATGTCATTTATTTCTCTTTTCAAGATTGTTTTCATCGGGTTTGTATCATTCAATCACAGGTAATAGTTCTTATGTAATTCTTTATGTGATATGGCTACTTATTTAACAAATATCTTAAATAATAACATTGTGTTGGTCTTTATGTGGGTAAATTTGCTCTGGGACAATGAGGAGTTAGGCCAACTACATGGTATGAGGGGACAGTCCCACAAGACTGCCTTCATCTGAGGTACCCCACTTAAGCTGCACATTTGGGGTTTCCAGGGCCACTCTCATTTCAGTCCCAACTGGTTCCATATTGGGGAGGTGTCCCATATCACCTTCAAATTTGATATTTGATAGAATTACTCATAGAATTCATGAAAGTGTTATAATTATAGTTTTATTATAGTCAAAGGAAGAGATGCTTACATGAAGTCGGGAAGGGATTCAAATACCAAGCTTCCAGTGGTCCCGTCCCAGAAAGTGCCAGAGGCCATGATCTCCTAGAATGAGTGAGATTCCATACCAGCTGCTGCTAACCAGGGAAGCTTGCCCATGCTTTCAGTATCAAGGGATTCAATGGGACTCAGTCACAACTGCCCACCTGGCTGACCTTTAGTCTCCTGTCTCTCCCGGAGTTGAGGGCTAGTAGCTTTCTTCTTCCAGAAGAACTGATATGATGAGTCTCAAGACCACACCAGAGTTCACAGTATTAGGCTCTCTGGCGACCAAAGCCCCCAGGAAAACAAAGACACTGCAGTTGGGCAGGACATACTAGGGCCTCAAGACCACTTCCCATTAGCTAAGGGAAGAAGCTTGTCTTTGGGGAAAACTGTTTTTTTCACTACACAGACACATCCCTGCTGTGTAGCCCAGCTGAACTGCATTCCATCTAGTGGATGTTTGTGTTGCTGTTCTCATTTAACATGTCAAGTATATACAGCTTTCATGTCTTGTTTTCTGAATATGGATGATTTGGAGAAAGGCCCACTTTTCATAGAATGTGGTGAATCCTGGGTTTTCCTCCTAACCACTATAGACCAAGACAGGCAAACCTAGGTTAAAATCCCAGCCCCAAGATGTAACTGGAGAAGTTAATAAACTTCTTTAGGACTTTTTAAAATATAAAGTTGGAATAATAGGGGTTTCCGGGTGGCTCAGTTGGTTGAGCATCTGACTAGTGATTTCAGCACAGCTCGTGATCTCAATGTCATGAGATGGAGCCTTGCATCAGGCTCTACACATCAGACTCCAGTGGGGAGTCTGCTTGAGGATTCTCTCTGCCCCTCCCCCATTCGCTCCCAAATATATAAATACACCTATAAAAAATTGAGTTAAATTAATTTTTAAAACTTCCAACTTTTAGGATTCCTCCAACCTCTAAACAATAGTTTATCCTAGATCTCGTGAAAGAAGAGAGTGGCAAATTGTTCCCAGTGGCTCCACTGTGTGCCAGGTCAAGCAAATGTTGCTCAGGGAAGGGGCAGTGGAAGATGGCAAAGGATGAGTCCAGAGAAACATGTGCTCATTGGCAATTCTGAGCCGAATCTGCTTTGATGTTGGAATAATGATAGTGATTTTCCAGAAGTAAATTTCTCCTCAACTGGAGATTACAAATACCGATTACAGCTGAATATCTGTGGGACTCATTCCAGTCTAAAAGTAATGATAATAATCCTGAGAAGAAAAGATAACATAGAATTGTACAGTGATGAATTTGCAGTGGAAAGAGGTGCAATTTGCCATCTTACGCCAAGGGCTTTGCTCCCCTTTTGAGTGAAACAGCCAAAGGAAGACCCAGAATAGATGAGCAGCAGCACCATTTTCATTTTTATGGAATTCCTACTCCATTTGTGATTTGACAATATTACCTCTGACAAGCATCCTCAGGGGTCCTCACATGGTAGTCACATCTCCAAAGTTCAAAAGAAAGACACACTTCCCGTCATCACTTCCACAGAAGAAATCACACAAACTACTCTGGAAGTAGGATAATAACATCAGAAGAATCAGAAAACAGGCCAAATTCCTCCCCCCGCCTCCCGCCCTATGGCACATGCTTTGGGACGCAGCCTCATGTGCTTTCCGGTTTAATTACATCCTATCTAGTAGATGCGTTTGTCGTCGTGTTTGCAGACAAGATGGAGTTGTCTTCAAGCCAAAGTGAGTTCTTCCTGGTTGAGTGTGGATTCTCCCCTCTGTGCTATTCTCCACTCATAATATGTTCATCATGACCATACAGCCCGTGCCTCACAGAACTCCAATATCCTACAGGGACACAAGTTAGGATATAGGTTCGACTGGCCAACAGAACCTTTAATAGTTTAGTGAGGATGTGTGCTGTCTTTATTCTCAAGAGCACCCAATGCAACTGCTAGCTAAGCATGAGGATAAGGGGCTGCCATGGTGAGGCAACAAAACCATGGAGCTTGTGACTCAAGGTGTTGTAGAGTCCAGTACCTTCAAGCATTCTTGCTTTATGGGTCTGATCCCTCCAGGCAGACAAAGGGGTCCCATGTCTCCTCTCCCTTGCAGACTCCAGGTGAGTATATGTCAGCAGTTGATGTTATATCCAGAATCCAAGCTGCAAAGGACTTGGGAAAAGTCCTTAGTACTTTTCAAACACTTTCCTACATGAATGAGTTGGAGATGAAAACTGAACGCAGTAGACAATACCCTGCTGTCTGTGAATGGGGTTGGAAACACTGTTCAATATCAGAATTCCATCCTCACTCCTGAATCTTATTTCAGGTGGGCTCGGGCTGTAGGATGGAAATACTTTACCTCAGGACTTTGAAAATGTATTCTTATTTTCCTTGGGGAAAAATAAAATCATTTTTGTTGGCTTTGGTGTTCCACTTTTTTTTTTTAATATTGTGGATGTTTTTAAGATTTGTATTGCCTACAATGGCCCACTGTTCTCTCTGATGTTTCTAGGTGTCCATTATATTTTTATGGATCCAATTCAGCATTTACTGTGTTTCTTCAAACTTAAGATTCACTATTCTTCAGTCATGGAAACTCGGCCACATTCCCTTTGAGGAGTGCCTGTCCCCTTTCTGTGTTTGCTGCCTCTTGAGAACACCTGTTTCATGTCTTTCTGACAATCTCATTATATCACATGTTTATGGAGTTTCCCCTACCTCTTCTTCTGACCCATTCTGGTATTAAAACCCAGGTGCTCATCTTGATGGTCATTCCCTTCAGGGATGCCTTGACCCTTCTGGCACACAGGCCTTTCCATCTTTATTAGGATCCATTTCTCTAAATGTATCTGATGTTTTATTGAATCTGGAATTGCTAGAGGCTGAAGTGGGGAGAGTTCTGGTTTACATAGTTCTCCTTGATATAGTCAACAAAAGTGCTTGATATTCACTATTTTGGTTGCTTAAATATCTTCCTCCTACAGTAAACATCTTCCCCTCGGTCCCATGCTATTTCCCATTATTAGATAAGGATTATTTTTCCCATTATTGGATGGGTAGGCTCTTTTTTTTTTTTTTTAATATCATCTGGAAAAGAAACAAGAAAGTAAGTTGATTCATGGGCATTGTAGAAGCCTCCTCCGAAATGTCCCTGTTTCCTCTAAGCATTTCCCGTTGATACCAATTATGTCTCTGTTCAAGGCTAGTTGAACCTGCGTGCAGCTGGCAGCAAGCCCCAGAAAGCCATTCATTCTGCTTGAGTGATCCAGCCCTTCCCTCTCTCCGCTGACCGGTGTCACAAGCTACAGAGTCGATTCTCGCACATTCCCCGTCCCGACTTTCCCATACCCACAGCCTGGCAGCTTGCTTTTCTTTATTTTTTCCCCTAGATTTACTTATTTATTTTTAGAGCTGGGTGAGGGATAGAAGGGAAGAGAGAGAATCCCAAGCAGACTCCCAGATGACTGCAGAGCCTGATGCAGGGCTTGATCCCAGGATCCTGAGATCATGACCTGAGCCAAAGTCATCCAGGCGCCTCCAAGTAAATTCTGCTCTACATATTAGAAGGAAATACTACTTCTGTTATGTTAAGAATTTCTCCTCCAGCTCAGCTTCCCAGCCAGCACCGAGGTGTGCTTCCAGGGAAATGACCCAAGAAGGAAAGCAAGCCTCTTTTGAGCTCAGCAGGGAGGCTGGCCTTGGCTAAACAAGAGGACTCCATTAGCTTATGCTAGTCAAAGCCTTCTGGGCCAAAGCTTGGGGTAATATTTATAACCATTCACCAGATGAGGAGTCCACACATCCCCTCAGGAGTCCCTGATGAAAGCGGTCATCTGTCTGAGCACTGGCAGCCCAGAACCTTATCCGTCTTCCAATCTCTCCATCACAGACTCCTCTGGTGGCACATTTCAGCTCATCGTGTAAAATAAACGTGTGGAGTCTGGGCTAAAAAGGAGTTCTGGAGCAAATCTCACACTGTAGGGGTAGTTACTGTTCTCACGAGCCAAACTTTGGTGAGGAACAAAGCTATTCCATCGGAACAAATCTAGCAGATATAATCTGGCTGTGATGGTGGACCTGAGCCTTCAGGCCCTGGACAAGCAGCCTGGAAACTCAGGTTTTCATCTCAGCTGCACTTCTTGGGGACAGTGCTCATGCTGGAGGAAGCATCTGCCGGGAAACAAGAAGATACTGAAAACATCTCTTCAAAATCACTTCCTGATTGGTCTTCGAGATGATAGTTTGGGGACTCCACACAGAATGGCCCAGCCTCCCACTTAAGGGCTGGACCAATCACAGCAGGAGAACAGTGTTAACAGGCTGGGATCCTGGGATGGAGGGGACATGACACAGAGCACTCCAGTCATACCCTTCAGTCTAGGACCAAACAGTCCTTCCTCTCTGTGAACAGTCCAGCCCTATCCTCCAACATTAGTACCTAATGCTTAGACTTACCCCAGGGGTCCTTGCCGGGATCTTTCCATCCATGCACCCCCACTAAACCTACAGGAGTGTTAGAGACCTGAGGAAAAAGCAGCATTAAACACATTTCAGATCAGTTGGTTCAAAACCACTTTGTGTAGGGATCTGGACAGGTAGAAATGAAGTTTCAGTACTTTCAAACTCAAATGGGCTTCATATAAAGCAGGCATAGAAAGCCTTAAACTTCCCAGACTCTCGACTAACAATGATGCCTCTAAAAAACAGTACCAAAGGACTCCCTTCCCTCTACTTTATTTTCCAATGAGTTATTCAGGGAAAGCTCAGAGGTATCACTTTTGAGAAGGGCTCACTCTGGTGAGCCTTCTGGAGGAGGAACTGGTCGGCAGGGGGAAGACGAGGAGAATAAAAGTCAATTGTAGGATTGACGGGCTAAACTCCCAAGGCCTCAGAGACAAAGCCTCTTTTCACATATCACCTCAACTGAAAGAGTTTCATCTGCCAAATTTTGGCACTCTCTAGAAGATCATGTAACTAGGGGAGGTGTCAAAAAGAAATCATGAATTTCTCTAAAATGAGCTTAGGAGTCCGCAGCAAGCCATAGTGTGTTACAGAGAGTTTGAATTCAGATGGTAAACTCCTAGAAATTAGTCTCGAAAGACACAGGCTCATAAACTCGAGTTACCATTCACATATTTGCATTTGGTGGTGGTACTATATTCCACTTTTTTCCCCCCTCAGTTCATTGCCACTGTAAAAACTGCATCCAGTACAGAAATACTGAGATCTGCAAGCAAGTCTCTGTACGAATGCTAAGATACCCTCACTAGAAAAGATAATGTTACAACTTTCATATAAGGACTCTTTTTTCTTTTGTTTTGTTTTTTCTTTTTTTAATTTTGAAATAATTGCAGACTCCTAAGAAGATACAGAAGTAGCACGAGGAAGTCCTGTGCACTAATCCCCAATGATAGTATTTTATGTAAGGTTAGTACATTATAAAAACCAGGAAATGGACCATGCATAAATACCAATGAACCAGACTACTCAGGTTGTATCAGTGTGTGTGTGTGTGTGTGTGTGTGTGTGTGTGTGTGTGTGTGTATGTGTGTATGTCCATTTTATAGCTGAGTGTTTAGTTCTATGAAGTGGCACTGCATGAATGGACTCCTGGAGCCAACATCAGAGCCCAGACAGAACATGTCTGTCACCACCAGGGGTTTTCTCCTCCTGCCCTTTTATACTCACATCTGCTCCCCTCCAGAATCCCCAAAAGTCACTCATCCGTTCTGGCTCTCTATTGTTGTTCCTCTGAGCATGTTATATAAATTGAATCATAACGTATCTTACCTTATGATATTGGTTTCGTTCACTTAGAGGAATGCCTTTGAGATCCATAAAGGGTGTCGGGTGTATAAGTTGTTTATTTTCTAGTTATTATGGAGTGGCATTCCATGGTGTGGAGGTGTCGCACTTTTTGTGCCCATTCACCTACTGAAAGGTATTTCGTTTATTTTCAGTTTGTGATTATTACAAACAAGGCTGCTATTGTAAATAAACACAGGTTCTTAAGCAGGTTTCAGTTTTCTTTCTCTAAAATTAATGCCCAAAATTGTGATTGCTGTGTCATACAGTAAGCTTAGTTTACTTTACTTTCATTTTGTAAGAAATTTTGTAAGAAACCCCCAAAGTATTTTTCATAATGTCTGTACAACCTGACATTCCCATTCGGCAGCACAGGGAGGATCCGGTTTCTCTGCTTCCCCTCAGTTTGTGGTACTAACTTGCCTTGTGTTGCATTGTGTTGTGTTGTGCTGTGTTGTGTTGCCATCCTAATATGTGTGCATGCTTTCTGATCATTATTTTAAGTTATATGTGCCTAATGGTTAGCCATATTGATCATTTTTTTCATGTACTCATTGCTATTTATAGATCTGCCTTGTCGAAGTGTCACTTTCAGTTTTGGGGCAATTTTATCATCAGATTATTCCTTACTGATGAGTTTAGAATGTTCCTTCTCTATTCTGGATGCGAGACCCTTGTCTGATAACGTGACTTGCAGATACTCTCTCCCAGTCTGTTTCTGTCCTTTTCATTTCCTTAACAGCGTGTGTCACAGAGCAAGAATCTTTCATTTTGGTATAGTCAGGTTTATATTTTTTTCCTACTTTAGGGTTCACGTTCCAGGGGTCACATCTGAGAGCTCTTCACCTAAACTCAGGTCACAGATTTTTGCCCTGTGTCCTCTTGTAAAGGTTTTAGACTATTTCACTGTAATCCATCTTCAGACAATGTTTTAATTAACTATGAAAACTGTGTCGCTTTAAAAAACAAAAATTAGCCTGCATTTGTCCAATGATTCCATCACTGTAACATTGTTCTTGTGCTTTTCTGAAATCAGTTGGCCATACTCCCTGGGTCTATGTCTGGACTTTCCACTCTGCTGTGTTGACATGTGCCCAGCTCTCAGTCAACGTCATGCCTACTCAGTTGTCCTGACTATAGAATAAACTTTGAAATTGGGTGATGTGATTCCTCTTTCTTCTTCTTCTCTTCAAAACTGCTTTTGCTAATCTAGTTACTTTGCCTTGCCATGCTCAGTCTCAACAGTCACCAGGAGAAAGTAAAATAAAAGCAAACAGGACACATTCTACACGAACTAGCATGGCTGTCAGCACACAGTACCAAGTGCTGTTGACCAGGGGGAGGAGTTGCAGCCCTCCGATGCTGCAGGCAGGAATGCAAGATGCTATTTCCATTTCTACACACTGGCCATTCCCTAAAGAGTTGCACATATGATATGACCCAGTAATTCCAATACTAAGTACCACTTCTAGGTATTTATCCCAGAAAAAAAAAAAAAAAACCTACATATTGACACAAAGTCTTATTTGTGAATATGCATGACAGTACAAATGTGGAAAAGAATCCAAATGTCTATCACCTAGGAACTAGATAAACAAATGCAGTAGCTCCACATAATAGAATACTGCTTATCTAAAAAAGGGGTTGCTACTGATACATAATACAATATAGATGAAGCCCAAAACAAAGGATTGAAACCAACTTATGAAGAGAAGCCATCAACAAAGTCAAAAAACAACCTATGGAATGGGAACAAAATATTTGCAAACCATTTTTCTGATGGGGATTAGCATCTAAAAAGTATAAACAAAAAACCTCACACAGCTCAGTGGTTTAAAAAAAAATCAATTTTAAAAACAGACAAAAGACCTGAATAGACATTTCTCCAAAGAACATCAATGAAAGGCCAATAGGCACATGAAAAGATGCTCAAATCACTGGTCATCAGGGAAATGCAAATCAAAACCACATTGAGATACCACCTGGCACCTAGAAGAATGGGTGTCTTCAAGAAGACAAGAGGGAAGAATCACTGGCTGGGATGTGGAGAAAAGGGAGCCCTGGGGCACCGGTGGCAGGATTATAAACTTATAGCCCCTCTGGATAACAGTATATAGGTTCCTCAAAAATTAAAACTAGAACTACTATATGATCCAGCAACTCCATTTCTGGTAATATAACCAAAGGAAAAAGAAGACAAATTTGGAAAGATATCTGTACCCCCATGTTCACAGTTGCATTATTTATTGTAGTCAAAGGATGGAAGTACTCTAAGTATCCACCAACAGAAGAATGGGTAAAGAAGGAATGGCATATACACACAATGGAATATTATTCAGCCATCACAAACGAGAAAATCATGTCACTTGCAACAACATGGATCCTGAGGGCATTATGCTAAGTAATAAAAATCAGACAAGTCAAACGCTGTATGATCTCATTCATACATGGAATTAAAAAAATTGGGGTGCCTGAATGGTTCAGTTAGTTAAGTATCACCACATAACAGATTACTGCTCACCCAGAGAAGTTGTTGCTACTGCCTTTGGCTCAGGTAATGATCCTGGGTCTTGGGATTGAGCCCCATATCAGTCTCCCTGCTCAGTGGGGAGTCTGCTTGTCCCTTCCTCTCTGTTGCTCCTTCCTGCTTGTGCTCTCTCTCTTTCCCAAATAAATAAATAAAATATTTTAAAAAAATCAAACTCATAGAAAAAGGGGTCAGATGTGTGCTTACCAGAGAGGGGGGTGGATAGGAGGTTGGTGGTTGAAGGTTACAAACATCCAGTTACAAGATAAATAAGTACTAGGAATACAGGGTCCAGTGTGATGACTATAGCTAACACAGCTGTGTAATACAGATGAAAGTTGCTAAGAGAGTACAACCAAAGAATTCTCATTGCAAGGAAAAAATTTTCTTTTCCTTTTCTGTTTTCTCTTTTTATCATATTTTTATCAGATTATGGGTGCTAAGTAAGCTAATAGCACTAATCATTTCACAACATATATAAGTCAAATCATTATGCTATATGTCTACACCTTATACAGTGATCTCTATCAATTATATCTCAATAAAACTGGGGAGTGGGTTAAAAAAGAGCCACCTTATAGTCAGTATGTGACTCTCTGCAGCCAGCCCAGCACATTCAAGGGGATGAAGAGATCCAATGTTCTAGCCCAGTTAGGAAGGTTGGGGTCATATAGTAGTGTCCTGGGCTCCTTGAATGCACCATACATTATACTGGCCCACAGGTGTATTAACCACATTCTTCTTGATTCTGTCTAAAGTTGGGTAACTCCTTGCATAACTGAAAATATAATTTGTTGAAGAGTTATACAACTCTTTAGCAATACATTACAGAATGTGTCTATGCTTTCCAAAGCACATTACTACAACCCATCGACAGTGTTGAGGTGACCAGGTCTAACAGGAAAACATCATGTTTATCAACAAGGTGACATTTCGGTGGGAACTCTAGTTGTGAATACAATGAGCATATTTTTATATACACATTAAAATGAAGAGTGAGAGAGCACTTGTAAGCATCAATTCACACAATAACACAACCACCCTAGGACATCTCATCTTAAATCTCATTATATTGTTATAAGACGAAGACTATTTCTTCATAAATCCAGTTTTAGATTCTATGGCATTGTTAAGAAAGCTCTGGGGCTCCTGGGTGGCTGAGTTGGTTAAATATCTGACTCCTGCTTCTGGCTCAGGTCATGATCTCAGGATCAAGGAATAGAGTCCTACACTCAGCAGGGAGTCTGCTTGAGCTTCTTTCTCTCCCTCTCCCTCTGCCCTTTTCTCTACTCACACTCCAAAAATAAATAAATAAATAAATAAGTCTTTAAAAGAAAACTTTGAAGGATGGAATATACATCTTAACTGATGAGTGAATTAGCAAATCATGGAATATCCATACAATGGAATATTTTTCAATGAAAAGGAACAAAGTATTGGCACATGCTACCTTAAGGGTGGATCTTGAAAATATTATTCCAAGTGAGAAAGCTGGTGTCAGAAATTATCATATGGTGTGATCCCATTTATATTAAATTCCAGATAGACAAATCCATAGAAATAGGAAGTGATGTTTGCAGAGCACTGAGAGAAAGGGTGCAGGCCATAGCAGGGAGCATGAAGAGTGGCTGCTAAGAGATACTATGTTCTTTGGGGATTGATGAAAATGTTCTAAAATGAGACTATGCTGAGAACTGTGTGTCACAAATATACTTAAAAGTCATTTAATTGTCCACTTGAAGTGGGCAAACTACACATAGAGATTATATTTCATGAAAGTTTTTAAAATTCATTTTTAACAGTGGAGTGTCATTATCATGTCTATTAGATCGATTCTTTTAACCTAGATTTGCTAAGGATACTATGGGCTGCAGTGCAGTGCACGTTTCCACCTGCAGGATTTAGGAGTCATCTCTCCTTGCTTATTATTATCAATAACACAACTATGGCACCTATTAGAATAACATCTTTGATAAACTCAGCAATATCAAAATGATTCCAAAGGGTTCAGTCTTTCCAAGAGTCCAAATCAATAGATGATGCATCTCCAAACATGACACTTAGCCTATACCTTGCCAGGGACTTTTTCATCATTAAATCTGCATATTTAGTGTCTTCTGGATGGTCTCCTCCATTTGGTCACTTTATGATGCTTCCCTCATTATGTAAATGTTACCTTCCTTGATTTAAGTGAGGAGGAGGCTGTTTCTTACATTTACTTCATTTCCCCAGAAGAGCTAATTGCCCCCTTTTTCTCGTATTTATTACTCGATGCATATTTAACACCCCACATGAAATTCTTGGGTTTTGGCTTTTCATCACATTTCCAAGTCTATTTCTGTTGTGCTTGCAAGGCTAGACATCATTCATGGGAATCATTTCTCAATCGGTACCTCCATAAACTTTTCTCTCAAATTTAATTCAGTTACTTGTAGAGTAGAGTTAGCCTTCTGTTATTCCGAAGACTAGTGCCAGGAATGACTGGTTAACTACGGGTCTCCTAGGAAAGTCATGTGATCATTGTTGCTCCTCTGGAGATTATGTCTAATGTATTTGATGATTTCTTTTACCACCACAATCATGATTTCCTTTTTTTTTCTTCTTTTCTTTAATTCTTGTCCACATGTGAAAGTCTGTACTTGGGTTACATATTTCATTTCATCTTGTGCGGCCATAGCTTTAGTTGATCCACTGGCTGATAATACCGTATCTTCATACAATATACCTTTTTTGTAAAGATATGATTGCTTCATATGATGCATTGCTCTGGTTGCCTGCATCATTTTCTTAGAAGATGTATTTATTTATTTTGGGGAGAGAGTAAACACAGGGGGGAGGGGCAGAGGGAGTGGGAGAGAGAGAATATCAAGCAAACTCCCTGCTGAGTTCAGAGCTTGATGGGAGGTTCAATCCCAGGACCCAGAGATCACGACCTGAGCTGCTATCAAGAGCTGGACAATTAACCGAGTGAGCCACCCAGGCACACCTGGTTGTCTATATCTTTAAGATCATATGAACAATCTCTGATTTTTCATGCCTTCTACATTACTGGATACGTTAGTTAATTTTGTCATCATGGGTCATTGAATAACCACTGAAGTTCAAGCCTTTACCTTCTATTCACTTCCTCCTTTCTTGTGTTATATATTTTATCAAGTTGTTGGCATTCCAGTCTTGATACCAGGCTTTCTGAAGAGCACTTACGTCTACTTCTGTTCCTACACACTTAGTTAGATCTCTCTCTCTCTCTGTCTCGATGATATGTTTTAGCATTTTGTCTCCCAAAGGATACAGTTACAGTGACACTTAGCCTTCTTTCTGATCCTAATGTTAGAGGATCAATGAGTCCAACCTTTTGACCAAGTAGTTTTTATGTGGGTTTTAATATTATACCACACATTATTTAAGCCAATGCCTAATTTTTAAAAATTTTTCTCGTGATGGCAGGATTTCTCTTTTATGGAGGCACACAGGGAAGTCAGGTCAATATTCCCACAGGTTTCTGACCATCTGTAGCCATTGTGAGATTCTGCCATTTTATTTTATATGAAAGCAACAATATTTTGGATGACTGTGATAATAACTGCTGTGCATATTTTTGGCCCCAATTATATTTTATAGTCATGATGTTTCTCATAGTTCCAAACAAAAACCTCTGACAAGGTGTATTGAGACTCTACATTCTGGGGGTGTGTATATTTCCAAGCTTTACTGGTACCAGGAACATATTTGGGGGGTCTACCTTCTAACATATTTAAATATATAGATACAATTCCTGATACTGACTTTTTCAGATATATATGTTATCCATTCCTCTAGATTAGTGGTATCTACAACTTTTTAGCCAAAGTTGTAAGACTCATTTGCAGATATAACTAAATTAATTTACAGGTTTCTAAACTATACAGATTCTAGGCTCCTACTTTGTGTCCACCTAGAATTTTTATTCCACTTCTGCAACTTTGGAAGCCTAGTTATTTTCCAGTGATGGAACTCTGAATCAAAAAGTTGCCTTCTTTCAAAGACTCTTGTAATCTGAGTTTGCTTGGTCAGCACATTTTTCTGGTGGTCTTTTGGGGAATTGACTTTTGGCTCTGGGGAAGTTCATTTCTGGAGATCTGCCAGGCTACATCTTCTCTGCCATCTTATTTGTCTTTACAAAATCTGCGTTTTTAAAAAATTTATTTAAGTAAGATTTTATTTATTTATTTGCTTGTTTTAGAGAGAGTGTTTGTGTGCAAGTAGGGGGGAGGGGTGGGACAAGCACACTCCTCTCTCAGCATGGAGCCCGCTGGCATGGGGCTCGATCTCTTGACCCTCAGATCACGATTTGAGCTGAAATAAAGAGTTGGATGCCTAACTGACAGAATCATCCTGGTGCCCCTTTACATAATCTGTCATGATAGGGTTAATTTTCTGAAATGTCTGAATTCACAACAGAATACGTTTTTTCTCCCCAAGGTACAGTTCTTGATAAATAGTTTCCCTTTTTTTGTTGTTGTTGTTGTTGTTTTAAATTTATTTGAGAAAGACAGAGAGAGAACACAAGTAGAGGATAGAGGCAGAAAGAGAGGGAGAAGCAGACTCCCCTCTGAGCCCCTGAAGCAGGGCTCGATCCCAGGACCCTGAGATCATGACCCGAGCAGAACACCTAATCAACTGTGCCACCAATGCAACCCGATAAATAGTTTTCTGCATTAGTTTGGCTTATTTTTTGGTCATTGTTTTGAGGGAGTTTATTTTTTCTTGTTTGTTTTTTTAATCAACATAATATCAATTTTTTTTAATTTGAGGTGAAATTCACACAACATAAAATCAGTCATTTTAAAGTGTACAGTTTGGTGGCATTGGTACTTTCACAATGTTGAGCAACCACCTCGAAAGCATCTTTGTCACCCTCCCAGGAGACCACATACCCAGTCACTCCTCACTGACAGAAGAACAGATCAAACAAAATGTGGTTTATGTATATGATGAAATATTCTTCAGCCACCAAAGGGAAAGAAGTACTAACAACGTAATGGCAGGGATGAAACCCTTGATTGCCTTTTGATTGTTATTCATATAGGGATATGAGGTCTTCTAGGATCTAGAATTTGCAGAGAGTTTATATGGAAGAGGGAGCAGGTCATGCTCCACTGGCAGGAATTTCCACCTGTCCACAGGATCATGGTGTGCATGTGCTGCCGTGCAGCCTGCAAAACTGAGCACCTAGGTGGAGACCATCTCCTGCCATAGCCACCCTTCTTCCAGGGAGGACAGGTTCTGTGACTTTGTCCTGCTTTGTCTGGAATCTGCAGCCACCTCCCATGGTCCTGAACTCCAATCTACATCCCAGTCTTTCCTTGTACACTGTGTTTCAGGATTAGGGCTATTTCCTAGTATTCTTTCTCTTGTTTCTGAATGATGCTCAGGGGCAAAGAAGGCAGCATGATTTTTACTATGCCATTTTTCTAAAAATAGCTGCATCGTGTTGAAAGAGCACATGCACCGAGTACTCACCTTCTCTCTGGATGACACCTCCATGGCTGGGATATTCTCTCCAAGGTTATAAATCACCCAGCATCAAGGAAGCTATAAATGGCAGCATCTTGATTGGAACCAGGTTCCTCTGCTTCCAAAAGTTTGCTCTTCAACATTTTGTAACACAATTTTTAGTACTTGGAGAAAATGAAGATATTTGCCCCTCATGTCTTCATATGTCAAAAGAGGATGATGACCAGGTTATTGTGAGGATTGGATGGAATAATGTGTATTGGCTAGGAAGCACAAAGCATATGCTCCTTGGATGTTGGATTGAGTTGCCCTGAAACGAAATGAGTGAAATGAATTTAGGAGATAGGTATTCTCTTTGCTGGCAAATGTGTGGCTTTCAGAGTTCTGGGCCAAAGACCCTCTGAAAACAAGGCCCAGTTAAGATATCACATCTCACCTGATCTGAGGAACACAGAAAATTGAATTGCTAAGGGTGTTACAGTAGGTATGGTGTCTGTGTGCTATTGTCATGGGTGCCAAGGTCAAGATGAAGAGAGCATCTGGCAGGGCTTCATTGCCTTGGTTAAGTTAAGCATCGAACTCTTGATTTTGGCTCTGGTCATGATCTCAGTGTTGTGAGACCAAGCCCTGTGTCAGACTCAGTGCTCCACATGGAGTCTCCTTGGGGTTCTCTCTCTTGCTCTCCCTTTTCCCCTCCTTCTCCCATGTTCTCTTATTCTCAAATAAATCAATAATTCTCTACAAAAGAAAAGGACAGCATCTGTCTAGCCTGTGTGGGATCACAACCCACCCCACTGCTCACTGGCCATGTCACTTTTGGCTGAGAAAAGCCCGTTTCCTGCCTGAAAATTAAGGACAGTGACAGTCCTAACTCATAGGTCGTCATGAGTTTTAAATAAGATATGATGTATTCAGTGCTTATGTCACACCCAGCGTGGCCTCCGCAAGATGAATGTCCGCTGTTGTGCCACTGCAATTCCGCATTCACACTCCAGCCAATTCAGCCTCCTAGCTAGGATGGAAGCTTCTGCCAGCTGAGGGAAGACATCATCCTCTTCCCCGGGAAGGGGCATCTCCCATTCTCGTCACACAGGTTGGCCTTCTGGTTTTGAAACCAGTCTCCTGGTACTGACTCAGCATCTGTTTTTCTTCCTGCATCTGATCAACTCTGGTTGCCTTTAAAACAAAATTGCTGAAACCGCAAAGCTGAGAACCAGAATCCAGATCATGGGGAAGCTATAAATGGCGCAGCCTAAGAAGACAGCTGGCCTCCTCAGATGACACTTGTCCTCCCACATAACCCAAATTCCAGCGGAAGGAATGTGTGTAGAAAGCACATTATTCACAATTTGATGTTCTCTGTGATCTAAGCTCCTTTGGAATGAGGGGGGCTTCTTCCTTTTGCCTCAGCCCAAACTACTTGCTTACTGAAGACCATTAACACTCCATTACTCAGAGGAAATGCTTTACACTTGCAAATCATTCTGGGAAGCCAAATGAATTGGCATTTCTAAGCCACAAATGTGTTTTTTTTTTCTTAAGGAGGCTTACCAACCTAACTGTGCAACAGATCCGAAGTGTTACTCATCAAGTTCAAGAAACAGCATAATATAGAATTCTCTCATTCAAAAAAAAATCAGTTACCCCTTTACTACGTGAGCTGAACCCACTGTAAATATCTTAAGGATTCCCTCAGTGACATCAGAGAGCTGATAACAGCCGTTGGAGTTTCCTTGTCATGAGGTAGGTGCCCACAGGGGATACAGATGCAAGGTACACAGGTATAGGGGAATGTCATCACTCTCCATTTGGGAGGAGGGAAAAGAGGTCTGCAGGGTGGGCCAGAAGGTTCACACTAGGAAAAGAAAGTCAAGACAGCCAGAAATAATTGAGGCTGACTGTGTTGGTTCTGTCAGATAGCCTCTGTATTCTCAATAGAATCCTTCAACTTTTAAAACACTCCTTCCAGCAGCTAAACATTAGAGAAAAAGAAATCTACAACAGTTGGAAATGAAAAGCCTTCCTAAATTCTGATTGTTATTGTCAATCCACAGTTAGCCACATTTCACCATATCGTTCCTGTGCTTTTAGGTTCGCTTGGCACGCAGATACACCCCGCAAGTAACAAACACCAGGGATGTCTGCTATAACCACTGGGGTGTCTTCCCCAGTCCTCACACCAGACCTTCTTCCCCATTTCTGATTCCTTTTATTTATTATTATTTACTAATGAGTTTATTGTAATCTCAGTGGTCCTTTATTTAATTTTTTTATTTAAATTCAATTTAATTTACATATAATGCATTGTTAGTTTCAGGGGTAGAATTTAGTGATTCATCAGTCATGTATGACACTCAGTGTTTGTTGGCATATAATGTTATGTTAGAGTCAGGTGTTCAACAGAGTGATCAGGCAATCACTGAAGGTACCATCTGTCCCTATGCAAAGTTACTACAATATTTGAGTGTATTCACTATGCTGTGCTTTTCATCCTTGTGACTTACTTATTTTATAAGTGGGAATGTATACCTCTTAATCCCCTTCCCCTATTTTGTCCATTCCTGACCATTGGGCAACCACCAATTCTCTCTCTGTATTTATGAGACCATTTTGGCTTTCTGTTTGTTTGTTTTATTCTACTCTCATTTAAATTTCTGCCTTTGAACAAAGCCTTCATGCTCCTCTCTATGACTGACTTTCAGTGTAAGCCCAAAGATGGCGGATGACCATATGTTTGTGGATCTAGCTCCTGAATTCCCCTGAGAATTCCACATCCTGCAAACCGTGGGGAACCAGCCCCAGTCCTTGCCTGTGAATCACCCAGACTGCTTGTTGTCTGAGAGCTCTGACGGATCTCAGCCTCATGAATTGGATGCTGTATCCTCCCCAGAGATCAGCAAGGCAACACTGGGCTTCGGAAATGGTTTGGTGAGAATCAGAGAACATGGCCCCTTAGGACTTACTCAGAGGGTATGGCATTTCACCAAAGAACATTTACTGTTCTCCCAGGAAACCCTGTCTGCTCAGACACTAAATAAAGACTGCTTCAGAGCATTCCTCCTATTCAGTAAAGACCCATGGGCTTTAGAAATTTCCCTTTCTCTGCAAATAAATTATCTGTGAGAACTTCTGTGGGCAAGCTCTCTATGGTAAGACCCATTCCCTACTCTTCAGTACTAAAACGACTGTCCATCAGCAGACACACTCTTCCCTCTTGACAAGCAGTCAGGTAACAATGACCACTGCCTGTTTCTATGAATAAGATTTAATGGAATTTAACTGTACCATCTGTGGTAACTTCTCACTACACTGGCAGAGATGAACAGTCAAGACCAGAAGATCCCAAAACCCAAAATACATGTTCTCTAGGCTTAATATACAGAAATTGATGACTACTGCTCAAGATCAGAAGCTGGTCAGCTTTTTGATAATGTTGGTACCTATTTTACTCATAGAGTGTTCTTCTCTGTTATCAATTGGCCTGTTCAGTATTACATGATTTTTCTCTGAAATTGATTGAGATGAGTAAGGTGAACCTTACTGGTCCATTTTTCCAGAATGAGATTGCTCTGTAATAGAAAGTGGTTCTTCACAAGTTAGTATTAAAGAGAACACAGTTCAGTCACAAAGTCATCTGTAAGAACCAACACAGCCGGGGTGCCTGGGTGGCTCAGTGGGTTAAGCCTCTGCCTTTGGCTCAGGTCATGATCTCAGGGTCCTGGGATCGAGCCCCGCATCAGGCTTTCTGCTCAGCAGGGAGCATGCTTCCCCCTCTCTCCTTGCCTGCCTCTCTGCCTACTTGTGATCTCTCTCTTTCTGTCAAATAAATAAATAAAATCTTAAAAAAAAAAAAAAACCAACACAGCCTGGGATAGCACATGTCCTATCATGCAAATCAATTCATAATTTAAATGTTTTTCTTGTTAATATAGCAATTTGTTTTCAATTCCTATAAATGTCAAAGGGAATTAATAATTTGAAGACTTCCATGACCTAATCTTTTCCTTTGAAGCCAGCTTGTGGGAGAACTAACCCATATAATCACCAGGCCATGCCACTGAGAGGGAGTTGTACACAGTCTACAGTATAAAGAGTCCTTAAGAATTATGCAGTACCCAATGTACCCAACTGTACATGGTGGACCCATGAATTTCTGGGACAAATTCACAAAAAGATCGAGATAAAACAGGATCAGACTGTCCAATTGGACTCACACAAATTGCAGATCTTTTCCAGCAATGATGTTTATCCATAATTTCAAGGCAGGTGAAGCAGAGACAGGTCTGAGGCTGTTGGAAGAGATCTCCAGATCTCTTCCGACCACATTGGATACATGCTGACCCATTTTAGCATGTGAGGTCTCTAAGTGATGTATGTAGCTACATGCTATGGGAAAGAGAGAGATCTGAGTCATGAAATATCTTTGATTTATATTTAACTTATTTATAAGTAACTGTTTGGTTTACAAGACATTCTCTGTGTTGTCATGCCTTATAAATCCATAGTCCTAAGTGTGTCTATCATGAGCAATCATAGACAAGTAAATATGTTTTGCTTGACGTTCCCAGGGATAGGGACTATCTTCTCTCTCTTCTCTATCTTCAGTAGACACTGTTGTTTTGTTCACCAGTAAAGCAGTAACAGGGAGATTTGATGGAGTCACTTCCTCTTTTCCCTGAAACAGCTCCTTAACCTTCCACTTCCCAGAATGTTTACTTGAGACAGCCTGAGCAAAAGCAGCCAGGTAGAATCTTCATGCATAACAGTTAAAAGGCAGTGAATCTAGCAGCAGGTCAGTATCAGTTTGAAAAGGAACACAGATTGAGGCAGAGAACAAAGAAAGTGTCCTCCAAATCATGCTCCTGCAGGATCAGAGCACATATTTTCAGGGTGGCTGTCATTTCAGATAGGGGTCACACAGTTCCTTAGAAGAAGCAGAAGATTGTGGCAGAGGGCACTTAGAACTCTGGAACTGGAGAGAAGAATTGCTTTCCACTAGACTTCCATCTACCCCAACCAGAGAATATGTGAAGATGTTAACTTACTTCCATGAGCTGTGGTCCACTCCTCAATGGGGATGAGTGGTAGTGCTCACTGTGTGGTGAGGGGTAGTGGTATGCAAGTGCTGGCACCTCTTGTTACCATGAAAATACTGCCTGTCCCGTGGTTTCCAGCCTTGTCACCACCTTGTGCAGGCTTCAGACCAGATAGACCCTCATCTTAGAAATAGGCAAAAGAAATTTCCGGTAGTCTTTCAGTGCAGTGCTGGTGCTGACTTTCTACCTCATAGGCTAGCTTACAACTCTATATGGGCAGAGGGTAACTTGTAGATTTTTATTGAGTAGAGCTGCCAGTAATTTCCATCCAGTGGAATGTAGGATCCTGAGTGGTGTGGCTTATGGCCCTATTGGATATTAACTAGCACTGCATTTAACCCAGCTATCCACTAGACTGCTTTTATATCTCTCGGTTCTCAAATGCTGCCTAGACTGGAATTAACATGGGTAAGTCGGTGTCCCCTGGAGAATTCATGACCTGAGTAAAATGTCGGGCATGTGCCTACTTCATATTAGTATGAAATCGTCTGTCATCCTTGGAACAGTACAATTTGACAAAACACAATGGATTGCTGGCATATTGAGAGAGAACTCTGCCCTACGTGCTATGTGGGAAGTTCGAGGCCAAGAGAAGACATTTTGTTGACATGGGGCTAGATGTAGAGTGTGGATGGAAAGGGAGGGCCCTGAATCTGCTCACAGATGTTTCCCTAGCAACTCCACCCTGTTGTCCCTGGGGCGTGTGTCCCATCTGTCTGCTTTAGGGAGATCCACCATCGTGGGCAATGAGACATCCTTGCTCTAAACCTCTGAGGTGTCAACTTCATCTTTTGCCTTTTGCTTGCCATGCTTTTCCACAAGATTGCTTGCCTCCATCCTCCAATGATTTTGCAGACCAAGGTAAGGAGTTAGATTCAGGAGCAAAGAGACTCAAGTAGTGTCTCAACCTGTTCTTAGAATTTTCAGCCATTTTAGCCAGCAAGGCAAAACCAGTTCTCCATGCCATTTAGGATGCATCGCCAGAGTTTGGGGCAAAATTAACAAGAGTTCACTTTACAGACTTGGTCCTCCATCCGCATGTCCTCCTTAGGCAACACTCAGGTGTCTGAGGACAGAGTTACCATATGTGAGATTTTGGTGACTAGTCAAATGTCACTGCCTCCATGACAGTACCTGTTGGTGATGAAGACTTTCCTAATTCCTTCTCATGAAAATTTTGTCCACATATTCTCTTCAACAGCTTGGCAGTGACCTTCCTCTTAGCATCTCCCTTACTTTCTATCTGAAGCCACCTCGTCTGTCCCCAAAGGCTTCTGATCCACCCGCCTTGGTTCCAAGCTCCATAAAGAGACTATCTTCCATCTGACTTACCCTTGAAAGACAAGGCTTATGTGTCTTCACTTTGACAGTTTGCGGAAGGAAGCCCATGGCCACCAGAAACCAGGAACACTGGATGTAGTCCACTAAAGGGAATTGGAGATAATGCACAGGCCAAGAAAACAGCTGTATTTGTTAGTCAGGAAGGACAACATTAAGAACAATACTTCTGCTAACTTGAATTGGAGACACATATCATAGAGCCTGGAGCTGCTGAAAAGTTTCTGTGGAAAATTCTTAAAATTAGTGTTTAGAACCCTTCCTTCCTTCAGCAGAGTGGTTCTCTGCCTTCACCACATGTTAGGTCTTCTGAGGAGGCTGGAGAAATCCCAAGACCCAGGCTGCATCATTCGATCAGGCTTTTGGGTCTTTTCTAAACTTCTCCAGATTCCCCAGGGTTCCTGTCTTAACACGGCTTCCAGATGTCTGCAAGTTAAATAGGTTATATGTATGTGTGTGTGTGTGTGTGTGTGTGTGTATATACATATATATATATATATATATATATATAAATTATATATCAATGAAAGATGAATTTTTATGTATTATGTATAATATTAAATATATATCAAAATAAACAGTGAAGCTTATGTTTTATAAAACTAGCATGTATGATTTTAAGTTGCATATTCCTATTTCATGTTATCTGATCTTATTTTTTTTTAAGATTTTATTTATTTATTTAAAGCATGCACTGGGGAGGAGGTGGGGGAGAGAGAGAGAGAGAATCCCAAGCAGGCCCCATATCAGCAGAGAGGCTACTGCGGGGCTTGATCTTGGGACGCTGAGCTCCTGATTTTAGCCAAAATCAAGATTCAGGTGCTTAACCAACTGAGCCATCCAGGCACCCATCATGTTATCTGATTTTAAATTAGACATACTCCTAACCACCTTACAGGAGTTACCCCATTAAGGCAAGATTCTCTTTTGGCAACTTGAACCCTGGCAAGTAACTATATCTGGAGTTAACTTAACAATGTTCACACTTCCACAAAGTCACCCAACCTTGAACTGGACCTGGCTGTTTGAAGTCTCTCGCCCTGCCCTCATCGACTGCTCACTCTCACATCCCACATGCACTTGCCGACATTCCTCCCAACCATTCATCACGTTTTTTAAAGTGCAGGCACATGCGTGCTATTTTTCTTATGTGGGAATCCAGCAAACAGCTTTACGCAGCTCTATTTATTGAAAAGAATCCACTGCACCCATTACTGAATTTAAGAAGACATGATTATTTTCTTATACTTTCACTGCAATTCTTTTGGCACCCTCAAAATAAGCTATTGAAGCAAAATCACATTTCCAATGATAACCGTTTCCTGGATGAGTTCTGTCACTTAACTTCCCCTCCTGCTGGTTCTGAGACTTGATTGCTTAAATACCTTGGAAATATTATGACTCATTCTGAATTTCGTTGGTATTTATGATAACATCATCCAAAAATCAGAGTGTATATTCATTTAAACCAAAGTACAGTGATTGAATTAGATGATTTTCAGCTGACTCATCCAGTGTAGATTAAAACATAAAAATAATCTATGCTTCCTAAATATTTAGTCAGTTTTTTAAGAGTTTTGAAAGGGTTAATCAGGAAAAGGCCTCAATAATTACACTGCTCAATAGTGTAAGTGCTTAGGGCTACATCAGCTGATTTCCCTCAATCTCAAAAATGGTCTTTCAAGCACATGGTTGAGCAAGTTCCTTTATCATTGACATCCCCAAGCATTAAACTAGGGGACAAAGTTTTGTTCTTGGATAGGGACATAGCTGTAATGTTCCAAATTAAAAAATAATTTTTATAGACCAAAGGAACTCAGGAATTATTCCAAACTTTGGTCATGCTGTATAAATTGTGCTGGGTGAGCAGACTACACTCGTGAAAAATCCCAGTCGTACCTGAAAGTAAGTCATGGTCTAACGTCAAAATGGAAAATTAAGCAAGCAATGACCATGCAGTTCAATACTTACCGTGTAAGAGAAGCTCAGGAGGTTCTGGACTTTAAAAAGGAGCCACCTTGCTCGTTTTCATAGTCGTTGAAGATTTCTGGGAAGAGATATTTCAGCCAAGACTCACCAGTTGAAATTGGAGGCTAGGAAAAGAGAAAGATGCACGAATGATCAGAAGTAAGACTACACCATCCACAAACAGCATCTGCAAGTATCTCAGCAGCTTTCATGAGGGGTTTTGACAATGGCTCACAAGCAGAACTATTTGACACAGGTGTGTGTGTTTATGTGGGTGTGTGCTTGTGTGATTTGTAGTAAGACAGACAAATCTGAATAGCAATGTAAAAAAATACAGTTTGAAAGTAAAGAATGAATTGGCACAAATATAGACACATACACCAATGGAACAGATTAGAAAGCCCAGAAATAAACCCACACTTGTATGGTCAACTAATCTATGACAAGAGAAGCAAGAATATCAATGGAGAAAAGTCAGTCTCTTCAATAAATGGTGTTGGAAAAACTGGACAGTCACATACAAAAGAATGAAACTGGGCTATTTTCTTACACCATACACAAGAATAAATTAAAAATGGATTAAAGATCTAAATGTGAGACCTGAAACCATAAAAACACTAAAAGAAAATGTAGGCAGTAATCTCTTGGATATCAGTCATAGAGACATTTTTCTAGATATGTCTCCTTGCACAAGGGGAACAAAAGCAAGAATAAGTATTGGGACTATGCCAAAATAAAGAGCTTTTGAACACTTAGGGGAAAATTTATATAAAAAAAACATATTGAATGAAAAAAGATATTTGCAAATGATATATCTGATAGGGAGTTAATCTCTAAAATACATAAAAATTTACACAACTCAATACCAAAAAGACACCAAATAATCTGATTAAAATGGGCAGAATACATGAACAGACATTTCTCCAAAGAAGACAGCTCAAAATCACTTATCCTCAGGGAAATTCAAATCAAAGCTACAATGAGATATCAGTTCACACCAGTCAAAATGGCTAGCATAAAAAAGACAACATACTCCTTTTGGTGAGCATGTGGGGAAAGGGTATCCTCTTGCACAGTTGGTGGGAATGCAAACTGGTACAGCCACTCTGGAAAACAGTATGGAGGTTCCTCAAAAAGTTAAGAACAGAACTACTCTACAATCCAGGAATTGCACTACTGGGTATTTACCCAAAGAATACAAAAACACTAAATCAAAGGGATGCATGTACCCTAGTGTTTATAGCAGCGTTATCTATAATAGCCCAAGTGTCCATCAACTGATGACTGGGTAAAATAGATGTGACATATATACACAATGGAATATTAGTTATAAAAAGAATGAAATCTTGCCATTTTCAATGGTGCGGATAATACTAGAGAGTATCATGCTAAGTAAAATAAGTCAGTCAGAAAAAGATAAATACCAGATGTTTTCACTCACATATGGAATTTAAGAATCAAAACACAAGCAAAAGGGAAAAAAGAGAGAGAGAGAGAGATTGGTGAAAATCCAGAAACAGAGTCTTAACTTCAGAGTTAAACTGGTGGTTACCAGCAGGGTGGAGAGGCAGGGAAATGGGAGAGGTAGGTGATGGGGTCACAATGAGCACGGGGTATTTTACAGAAGTGCTGAATGACTGTATTGTACACCTGAAAATAATATAATATTGTATGTTAACTAACTAGAATTAAAATAAAAACTTCTGAAAAAGACAACAAATGTTGGCAAGAATGTACAGAAAAGGAAACCTTTGTGCACTATTAGTGAGAATGTAAATTCATGCAACCACCTGAAAAACTGTATGGGGTTTCCTCAAAAAATTAAAAATAGAAATACCATGATCCAGTAACTCCACTACTGGCTACTGGGTATCAAAAACACTAATTTGGAAAATATATATGTACCCCTATGTTTATTGCAGCATTATTTATAATAGCCAAAATGGGGAGGCATTGATAGATAAATGGATAATATAAATATTCTTTAATATATATTATGTATATATGCATATATACAGTGTAATATTACTCATCAATTAAAAAAATGAGTTTTACCGTTTGTGAAAATATGGATGGACCTAGAGGGTATTATGCTAAAATGAAATAAGTCAGGCTGAGAAAGACAAATGCCGTATGAGTTCATTTATATGTGGAATCTAAAAAACAAAACAAACAAACAAACAAAAAAAACAGACTTTAATGATAGAGAGTAAACTGGCAATTGCCAGAGGGGAGGTGGGTGAGGGGAATGAGCAAAATAAATGGAGGAGACCAAGAGGGACACACTTCCAGTTACAAAATAAATAAATGACAGAGATGAAAATACAACATAGGGATAACATGCTCATAATATTAAAATAACATTATATGGTGACAGAAGGTGACTACATTTACCACGATGAGCACTGAGTAACATATAGAACTCTTGAATCAATATGTTGTACGTCTAAAACTGATTTAACATCGTATGGTGAGTATACTTCAAAAAATAAATAAAAACAAAATAAATATGTCACAGGGATGAAAAGGATAGCATAGGAAATATATTTAAGGTATTGTAATAACATTGTATAGTTAAAAAATCAATAACTGGGAAAGACCTACACTCAACCAAAATAGAAAAAAAATAGATATAAGATTTACAATCCCTCCTAAAGTAACAATAACAACAACAAACTGGACAAAATATTAACCATTAAGCAATTAACCATTAATGAAATGAAATTAATGGTTAATTAACCATTAACCATTAATGAAACCATTAAGCAATGGTTTCAGGACACTGCCTTTGAGCCAACAAATGAAACATTAATTTAATCATTAATTTAAATGATATGAGGCTGGAGATAGAAGGCTCAGGCTGGGGCACAGACAAGATGGAGTTGAGTGGACTCTGAGTTAGAGGAAGATCCGGGAGTCTGGAGAGACCACAAGGGAGTGCCAGAGAGGAGAGAGCTGCAAGAAGCACAAACTCTGGAGATCAACAGAGGGTTCCTTATGAGGGTTCATCTGAATGCTGACCACACACATATAGGTGAAAAATAGGAGTTTGTGCGAAGAAGCACCTGACAGCACTAGAGGAAACAGTGCCTGCTCAAATATGTTCCAGAAACAGCTGGTGCTTCCAGCCAGCCACCAGGGGCATCAGGAGAAGCAGGCAGCTGTGTCTTGATTTAGCCACAGAGAACATTATCCCTAGCCCGAGCACTGTTCTAGTCCCACCTAACATTTTTTTGTTTTGTTTTGTTTTTTAAAACTAACCCTGAAAAGATCCAACTGTTTCAAAGTAATTGAACTGCATCCCAGAATCTAGATCAAGAATATTTATGGGGGAGCACCTGGGTGTCTCAGTGGGTTAAGCCTCTGCCTTCGGCTCAGGTCATAATCTCAGGGTCCTGGGATCGAGCCCTGCATCGGCCTCTCTGCTCAGCAGGGAGCCTGCTTCCCTCTCCCTCTCTTTCTGCCTCTCTGCCTACTTGTGAACTCTCTCTCTCTCTGTCAAATAAATAAATAAAATCTTTTAAAAAAATGAATACTTATAGGAAGTTAAAAATAACCAGCACAAAACAAGATAAAAATGTATCCTTTTTAATATCCAGTCAAATATTACCAGGTACACAAATAAGAGAAATTATAACTACCAAGGAGAAAATTAAAGCAATTGGAACAGATCAAACACATATTAGAATTTGCAGACAAGAGCCTATGCAGATTTTATAACTTTATCCTATAAGTTAGAAAAGTAAGTAGAGAAATGGAAGATATAAAGAAAGATTCAAGTTAAACTTTTAGGTATGAAAATTGCACAATCTGATCTTTTCTTTAAATGCTGGATGATATTGGGGTGCCTGGGTGGCTCAGTGGTTTAAGCCTCTGCCTTCGGCTCAGGTCATAATCTCAGGGTCCTGGGATCGAGGCCTGCATCGGGATCTCTGCTCAGCGGGGAGCCTGCTTCCCCCTCTCCCTCTGCCTGCCTCTCTGCCTCCTTGTGATCTCTGTCAAATAAATAAATAAATAGATAATCTTTAAATGCTGGATGATATTGACAGCAGATTGTATCACATGAATGGAAAGGTTAGCAAATATGAAAACATACCAATAGAAATTAAACAGCTTGAAACAGGGAATAATAATTTAAGAAAAAAAAAAGCGTTAGCAATGGGACAGATTTTAAGTGGTCTGACATACATGTGACTGAAATCCATGGTGAAGGAAGTAGAGCAGAAAAAATATTTGAAGAAATAATGGCCAGAATTTATATAAATGTGGTGGGAATTATATGCCCACAACTCTGAGCAAATCACCAAAACTCAAGCACCAGAAATAGTTAGAAAACAACATCAGCGCACATCATGATCAAATCGCTTCAAAGCAGGAATAAGGAGAAAAAACATTAAAGCAGCCGAGGGTAAAGTTGGGCCCTGAGATATGGCAGTATTTTTAGAAACAAAACAAGTGAAAAGAGAATGGAACACTGTCTTTAAAGTTCTAGAAAGGAAAAAAGTATATTTTGATTTAGAAGTCTCTGTGCATTGAAAATATCCTTCAAACACAAGTTAACTTCATCAAGTTTCTGTCACACAACAGCTTAAAGAACTCACCACCAAGAATCTTACACCATTGGGGTACCTGGGTGGCTCAGTTGATTAAGCATCTGACTCTTGATTTCAACTCAGGTCATGATCTCAGGGTCCTGGTGTCCAGCCCCTTGTCATGCTCCATGCTCAGTGGGGAGTCTGCTGGAGATTTTCTCTTTTCTTCTCCCTCTGCCCCTTATACCTCCACCCCACTCTCTCTCTCTCTCTCTCTCTCTCTCTCTCAAATAAATAAATAAATCTAAAAAAAAAAAAGACTCTTGTACTATAAGACAAGCTAGAAATTGTTGAAGGTGACATAGGAGAAAATCTACATGATTTTGGGTATGGCAATACCTTTCTAGATGCAACTCCAAAGACTTGATCATGGAAGAAAGAACTGACAAGCTAGACTTCATTAAAATAAAAAAAGTTCTGTCCTTCACAAAACACAGTCAAGAGAATGAGAAGATAAGCGACAAGATGGGAGAAAATATTTGCAAAAGACCTCACTGATAAAAGACCGTTAATCAAAATATGCAGCAAACACAAAAAATAAATGATCAGAAAAATGAGCAATCTTATTAAAATATGGGCAAAGGACCTTACCAGACATTTCTCCAAAGGTGTCCAAATGACAAATAAGCATATGAAAAGATGATCCACATCATATGTCATTGAAGTGCTACAAATTAAAACATCAGTGAGTCACCACTTCTCAACTATGAGCATAGTCCAAATCTGGAAGGCTGACAACAATGAATATTGGTGAGGATGTGGAGCAACAGGACTTCTCACTCCACTACTGATGGAAATGCAAAATGACACAGTCAATTTGGAAGACAGTTCATTGGTTTCTTACAAAACCAAACATACTGTTACCATATTATTCATCAGTCATGTCCCTTGGTATTTACCCAAAGGAGTTAAAAACAGGTCCACACAAAAACTTGAACATAGTTGTTTACAGCAGCTTTATTTGTAATTTCCAAAACTTGGAAGCAACCAGGATGTCTTTCAATAAGTGAATGGATAAATAATCTGTGGTACACCCAGACAAGGGATCATTATTCAGCACTAAAAAGAAATGAGCCATGGAAAGACATGGAAGAAACTTAAATGCATAGTACTTAATGGGGGGAAAAAGCCAACCCAAAATTCTGTATGATCTCAAATATATGACATTCTGACAAAAGGAAATAGTGTGGATAAAGTTAAAAGACCTAATGGTATACAGCTCTCATGGTGAGCATTTCAAATTGTATAAAATTGTTGTATCACTATGTTATACACCTGAAACTAATATAATGTTATATGTCAACTGTACTATGCTTGCTTAAGTTCCAAATTTCTAATAACATGGTGGTTCTTTATTTCTTTTTTTAAATTTATTCCTTTTATTTAAGAGATAAAAAAGGGGAGGGGGGAGCAAGAAAGCATGAGTGGATGGAAGGGAAGAGAGAGAATCCCAAGCAGACTTCCTGATAAAAGTGGAGCTCTTCATGGGACTTGATGTCATGACACTGAGATCATGATCTGAGCCAAAACCAAGAGTCAGATGCTTAACCAGCTGAGCCACCCAGTTGTCCCAACATGCTTGCTCTTTCTGGTGACCAGCCTCCATCCTGAGTCATTTCCTAGCACAAAGTCAAGTGTGATTCAAGATGTTCATGAATAACAATGACATTACTATTGCTGAAGAAATTCCAAAGGTTTTCAGTGTCTCACTAAAGAATCAAAGATAAAGGTCAGTTGATTTTTTTTAATTATATAAGTCATGGGTAATATAGTTAACATCTTATTTTTGAATCAATACTAAGTCAGTTTCAATAGTATAACATATTTACTTCTATAAAATCCTGTCTCCAACTGATGTTTTTATTGTCAGAAATTACATCTTTATACATGTGTCCATCAAAATGATAAATATATTTCACTCACTTTTTATTGAGGTATAATTGACATATAACATCATATTTCAGGTGTACAA
>RCUC01143536.1:0-24091 GCA_003697995.1 Taxidea taxus jeffersonii | reverse complement strand
AATACATATATATATTCTTATATATATAAGAATATATATATGTATTCTTTCTTTAAGTTTTGGGAGGCAGTTTCTTATATCAAACTAAAATACACCCTAAATCAAGTGTATGGCTCTATTCTACTCACCAGCCTTATCATATTTTTGTTTTATTTTTCCTTTCTTCTCCTCCTTGTTTTGGATGTCTTCTGATTTACTTAGTGTATATTTTTCTGGAGTTGTTGTTACCATTTTAGTATTTTGCTCTCTCATTCATCTATTCTTTTCTGGACAAAATAACAAGACAGAAAAACTCACAAAAACAAACAAACAAACAACAACAAGAGGAAGTACCACCTGCCAGGGACCTAATCAATACAGACATTAGTAAGATGACAGAAGTAGAGTTCAGAATGACAATTATAAGGATTCTATCTGGGCTTGAAGACAAAAGCATAGAAGATACTAGAGAATCTCTTTCTGGAGAAATAAAAGAACTAAAATCTAACCAACTTGAAATTTTAAAAGCTATTAATGAGGTACAATAAAAAAATGGATGCTCTTACTGCTAGGATAAATGAGGCAGAAGAGAGAATTAGTGATATAGAAGAACAAATAATGAAGTATAAATAAGCTTAGAAAAAGAGATATAAACATCTACTGGATCACAAGGGGAGAATTAGATAGATTAGTGATGCCATAAGACAAAACAATATTAGAATTGGGGTCCCAGAAGAAGAAGAAAGAATGGGGCAGAAGGTATATTGGAACAAATTAGAGCAGAGAAATTCCCTAATTTGGGGAAGGAAATGGGCATCAAAATCCAGGAAGTGCAAAGAATTCCCCTCAAAATCAATAAAAATAGGTGAACACTCTGTCATCTAATAGTAAAACTTACAAGTCTCAGAGACAAAGAAAGTCCTGAAAACAGCTCAGGACAAGAGGTTTGTAACCTACAATGGTAGAGATATTAGATTGGCAGCAGACCTATCCACAGAAACCTAGCAGGCCAGAAAGGACTGGCACGATATAGTCAGAGCAGTAAACAAGAAAAATATGCAAGAACACTATATCCAGCTAAGCTGTCATTGAAAAAAGAAGAAATAAAAAGCTTCCATGACAAACAAAAACTAAAAGAATTTGCAAACACCAAACATCCCTACAGGAAATATTGAAAGGGGTCCTTTAAGCAAAGAGATAACCTAAAAGTAACAGACCAGAGAGGTACAGAGACAATATACAGTAACAGTCAACTCTCAGGCAATACAATGGCACTAAATTCATATATTTCAATAGTTACCCTGAATGTAAATGGGCTAAATGCTGCCATCAAAAGACACAGGGTATCAGAAAGGAAGGAAAAACAACAACAACAACCAATACCCACTGATATGCTGTCTACAAGAAACTCATTTTAGACCCAAAGACACCTCCAGATTTAAAGTAAGGGTGTGGAAAACAATTTACCATGCAATAGACATCAATAGAAAAAGCTGGGGGTGGCAATCCTTATACCAGACAAACTAGATTTTAAACCAAATACTATAATAAGAGATGAGGAAGGACCTCATATCATACTCAAATGGTCTGTCCAACCAGAAGATCTAAGAATTTTAAATATCTATGCCCCTAACAAGGGAGCAGACTTTTATTTCCCTTATCTCAAGAAAGACATATAGAAACATATTTCTACGGCTGATGTCAAAATGACTACTGTCCATGTTCTCAACTAGGATTTTTATATTTTCAGGTATCACATTTAGGTCTTTAATCTACTTTCTAGTTTATTTTTGGATATGGTGTCAGAAAGTGATCCAGTTGCATTCTTTTGAATGTAGATGTCCAGCTTTCCCAACACCATTTGTTGAAAAGACTTTCTTCTTCCTATTGGGTATTGTTTCTTAGTTGAGGAAGGTTAGTTGCCCATAGAGGTGTTTTTTTTCCAAGTTTTCCATCCTCTTCTCTTGGTCTGTATGTCTATTTTTTTTTTTTTTTGTCTTTTGATTACTACGGCTTTGTGATATAACTTGAAGACTGGGTGGTGGTTATTGGGGAGGGCACATGCTGTGATGAGCACTGGGTGTTATATTTAACTAATGAGTTATTGAACACTGCATCAAGGACTAATTATGTAGTATACAGTGGCTAACTGAACAAAACAAACAAACAAACAAACAAAAACAAGGAAAACAAAACACCTCAACAAGTAGGTTTAGAGGGAAATTACCTCAACATAAGAAGGCCACATTAAAAAAGCAAAAAAGGGGCACCTGGGTGGCTCAGTGGGTTAAAGCTGCTGCCTTCGCCTCGTATCATGATCCCAGGGTCGTGGGATCAAGCCCCATATCGGGCTCTCTGCTCTGCGGACAGCCTGCTTCCTCCTCTCTCTCTCTGCCTCTCTGCCTACTTGTGATCTCTGTCTGTCAAATAAATAAATAAAATCTTAAAAAAAGAAAAAAATACAATATAAAACAAACAAACAAACAAAAAAAAACACAGTGAACAACATATTTAATGGGGAAAACAGATTTTCCCTTATGGTCTGGAACAAGATAAGGATGCCTATTCTCACTTTTTTTTTTTTTTCAACACAGTACTAGAATTCCTAGCCACAGCAATCAGAAAAACAAAAAAAATAAATAAATGCATTCATATTGGTGAGGAAGAAATGATGTTATCATTACTTGTAGATGACAAGATACTATATTAAAAAAAATGACACCACCACAAAACTACAAGAACTGATAAATGACTTCAGTAAATTTGCAGGATGCAAAATCAAACTACAGAAATATTTTGCATCTCTATATAGTAAGAGTAAAGCAACATAAAAATAAATTTAGAGAACAATCTCACCTACAACTGCACCAATAATAATAAAATACCTAGGAATAAACTTAATCAAAAAGGTGAAATATATGTACTCTGAAAACTATAAAACCCTGATGAAAAAAAATTGAAAAGGAAACAAATAAATGGAAAGGGCATTATAGGCTCAAGGATTAGAGGAAAACTATCTTTAAAATATCTGCACCGCCAAAAGCAATCTACATATTAAATGGGATCCCTATCAAAATGCCCACAGTAGGGGCGCCTGGGTGGCTCAGTGGGTTAAAGCCGCTGCCTTCGGCTCAGGTCATGATCCCAGGATCCTGGGATAGGGCCCCGCATCAGGCTCTCTGCTTGGCAGGGAGCCTGCTTCCCTTCCTCTCTCTGCCTGCCTCTCTGCCTGCTTGTGATCTCTGTCAAATAAATAATAAAATATTAAAAAAAAATACCCACAGTATTTTTTTTCACAGACCTGGAACAAACAATCCTAAAATTTGAATGGAACTACAAGAGAATCCAAATAGCTAAAATCATCACAAAAATGAAAAAAAAAAAAAAGCTGGAGGTATCACAATTCTAGTCCTCAATAAAAGGAAACCCAACTATTGGGGCAACATTAGAAAAAAAAAAAATACTTCTGCACAGTGAAAGAAACAATCAGAAAAACCAAAAGTCAATCTATGGAATGGGAGAAGATATTTACAAATTACATAGCCAATTCAGGGTCCAAATATATAAAGAACTTATCCAAAATATATGAAGAACTTATAAACTCAATACTCAAAAAACAGAAAAGTCCATGTTAAAAATGGGCAGAAGACATGAACAGGATTTCTCTAAAGAAGTCCAGATGGCCAGCAGACATGTAAGAAGATACTGAAAATCACTCATTGTCAGAGAGTTGCAAATTCAAATTACACTGATATGTCACCTTGCTCCTACAAGAATGGCTACAATCAAAAACACAAAAAAAGTGTTGGTAAGGATGTGGATTAAGAAAAACAAAACAAAACAAAAACTTTGTGCACTCTTGGTGGGAATGTAAACTGGTGCAGCCATTATAGAGAACAGTATGGAGGTCCCTCAAGAAGTTAAAAATAAATACATCCAAAGAATACAAGAACACTAATTCAAAGAGATACAAGCACCCACATGTTTATTGCAGCATTACTTATTAAAGCCAAGGTATGGAAGCAGTCGATGTATCCACTGACAGTGGAGTAGATAAAGAAGTGGTCTATAAATGTGATAGAATATTATTCAGCCATAAAAAGAATGAAATATTGCCCTTTGCAATTACATAGATGGAGCTAGGGCATATAATGTCAAGAGAAATGATTCAATGAGGGGAGAGAAATACCATATGATTTCATTCATATGTGGCTTGTAAGATCAAAGCAAATTATTAAAGGAAGAAAAAAGACAGAAAAGGTAGACCACCTGAGAAATAGACTTTCAAATATAGAGAACAAATTGATTGTTATCAGAGGGGATATGGGTGTGGGGATGGGTGTAATATATGTTAGAGTTTAAGAGTACACTAATCATAATGAGCACTGAGTATTATACAGGGCTGTTGAATAACTATACTACATGGAACTAATATAAGAACTTATATTAACTATAGTGGAATAAATATTTAAAAAAATAAAAATGCACTGAAAAAGTACCATGAAATTATAGAAAACTAAAGAGATTTATGTAATGATATTACAATACACTGAAAGAAATCATATGTTATATCTGGGACACCAAAAACTAATATGTTATTATTATGCAAAGATGAATTTAATGTTTTAATTTTTCACACAAGACAGAAATGTTAACTTATTTTATAATTTAAATAATGAGATTCTGCTGCTGGTGGTAATTATATACACCCATTCCAACACAGCTGTACTCAACATAAAGTTATACTTAAAAGTACTGTATCAAAAACTAATTAGGTACTGGATGGTGACTAACATAACATAATAAAAAATGTAAAAAAAAAGTATTTACCTTGTATGGCATGACACTATAACAGAGATAAAATAGGTATGTACTATAAATAACAGGTATATTTCTTTTGCAAAACTCTTCAAATACCTTTTACCTATTTATATTTATATTACATGACAATGGTCTATATTAAATATTCATTCTTTTTAAGTAAGAAAATGTATGGAGTGTCTAAGATATTTATATACTTATATTTGGACCTTAATGATGTTAATAAAAGGAACATGGGTATATTTTAAAATTATGTCTTTGATAATTGTTTGCTACATTATAATTAAATATCTTATTATTCTAGGTGAATCATAATTGGCATGATATTTCAAATTGCCTTTTTAACTGTTTTTGAAGTGATCTAACTAATTTATTTTTCAATAATTTTCCTATACAGGTTCCACTTATCTATTTGGACAATGAAATTGGTTAAACTTTATTTAATGCTGCTTAGTCCCATCTCATTTCTCAAACCAAGTTTCAGTTGATATGTAACAAGATTACAAATAACTGTGTTGATACTTGTAACACATTGCATTATCTTATGTTTTACCTAAATCATATTAAACTCCTGGCATTCTTCTTTTCCCCCTGGGAAACATTAGAGTGTTAAGGGATTTGGTAACATTTCACAACTGTTCCAATTAGGCATTCCTTTTACCTGACTAATTTCTCTAATCATAAGGGAATAAAATCCCCATGTTTACACACCCTCAGGTTTAAATTCCTTTATTTAGTGTTTATTTGCCATGTTGTATGAAAACTAACACACAGAACAAATTTAGCTAAAGGTCTTTCTATTTATTTAGCTTAAATATTCAGTCAGTGACTGAGTAACAGGTACAAGATTGAATTTGCTGTTTCCTAGTCTTTGTGAACAGACCATTAATCACCAGGGAGATAAGTAGGTATAAAAATTGATATTCTGCACACATGATTTCAAATTCATAACTGTGGAAAGCTCAATGATTAAATTTTAGGCATATATCACTAGTTAAAATGTATGATGATCTTCTGCTATTTTACAAATCTTTGTTATGTGGATGAAGCATCTTCCTAACTTGGCTCCACATACATAAGCCTTTGTCCACAGGGTGCTTTAGCTGAATTAAAAGAAAAGCTGGAAATAATAACTCAGCCAGTTAGAAAGTACAGACCAAGTTCAAAATGAAGGTAATTAAAGAAAAAAAGAAGGTAATTAAAGAAAAAATAATAGTTTTCTTCTACATTTTCAGTGGCCAGCTGTTTATTGTTATAGTGAAAACATTCGTGGATAGCACAGAATATACACTATATTCCTCTGATGAAAATGATAGGGCATTTAAATAGTCATAAACTCTACAAAGACTCTGCTTTTTAGAGTAAATACTATGAAATTAACAGGATTGGGTGTCAAGAAGTAAGAAATTAAAATGAAAAGGAAATATTCAAATCTATTAGTCAGTTAACTATTTTGCAAAGCAACCATTCACTCTCAATAATCTAGTAAATTGGCATCATAGTAGTTTTTTAGAAGAAGAAAGTACAACTATACGGACATCTAGGTGGCTCAGTGAGGTAAGGGTCTTCCTTCAGCTCAGGTCATGATCCTTCAGTCCTGGAATAGAGCCCCATATTGGGCTCCCTGCTTCACACAGAATCTGCTTCTCCCTCTGTCTACTGCCCTCTGTCAAATACATTTTCAAAAATTCTTTGAAAAAGCACAACTATAGAATTTGCAAAATGTGGAGAAGCCTAGGGACCAATTGTTTTCAAGGCAATTTAATTTCCCAGATAGATATGGAACAGATCATCTCACCTGAATTATTCTAATAAAAATTGGAATTTTAAACACATGTTTTGATAAGTTTGTATTTAGCAAATTTATGAGTATTTATGATCTTTAACATATTTTGCGTGAAAAATTGAGATAGATCAACTGGAATCCCAATTTTGCAAACAATGAATGTGAACTTTAGAATGAATTAAATATCAATCCTTTGACATGCAGTTAATAAATATAGGATACAAAATCTAGGTACTGAATCTTGACTCCAAATTCTGTTCTCTCCACACAAAAGCACAACTACCAATATGTTTACTCAGGTCAGTTTAGGTAAAAAGTAATATATTTCATAAGACTTTTGTTTAATCATACCTTTTAAGAGAAGGAATGAGATAATGACTTAAAGGGATGTTATTGTGAGGTTAAATAATTTGGAACTTAGTAGAGGTGAGCTGCAGGTGCATATCTCAACAAATCTTTTCCTGTATTGATTCAAAGGTGCACATGACCATGAGAACATTTATTATCCAAAGGACCTCTCAGGTTATCATGTCTCATTGGAATCCAATGCATAATTTATCCATCACCTTGATTAAATAGCCACATGAATATTCTTCATATCCCTATTTATTTTGAAAGTTGGATGGATGGCCCATGGAAGGAATAATAACAATTCTAGGAAAACTACATGTGTACCTAGAAAACTTTAGGTATCTGAACTGAGAAACATATCTACAAAATATCAAATATGAGATACCAGCTCTCATGAGTCATAATAGCTAAAATTAGCAACTCAGGAAAACATAGATGTTGGCAAGGATGTGGAGAAATGGGAACCCTCTTACACTGTTGGTAGCAATGCAAACTGGTGCAGGAATTCTGGAAAACAGTATGAAAATTCCTTAAAAAGATAAGAATAGGGGGTGCCTGGGTGTCTCAGTGGGTTAAAGCCTCAGACTTAGGTTCAGGTCACGATCCCAGGGTCTTGGGATTGAGCCCCACATCGGGCTCTCTGCTCCATGGGGAGCCTGCTTCCTCCTCTCTCTGCCTGCCTCCCTGCCTACTTGTGGTCTCTGTCTGTCAAATAAATAAATGAAATCTTTAAAAAATGTTAAGAATAGAGCTACTCTATGGTTCAGAAATTTCACTACTATGTATTTATAAAAGGATATAAAATTATTTCAAGGGGAACATGCAAATGTTTATAGTAGCAATGTCCAGAATAGCCAAAATATGGGAAGAGCCCTGATATCCATCAACAGATGAATGAATAAATGATTTATATGTGTGTGTGTCTGTGTGAGTGTATACACACCCACTTAGATATATAGATATAAACACAATGAACTATTGTTCAGCCATCAAAAATAATGAAATTATTTCATTTGCAAGGACATGGGTGGAACCCGAGGGTATTGTGCTAAGTGAAATAAGTCAACCAAAGAAAGACAAATACCATGTGATTTCCCTCATGTGGAGTTTAAGAAACAAAACAGATGAACATAGGGTCAAAGAAGGAAAATGAAATGAGATTAAAATATATGGGAGTAGGGAACATAACTTTCTTAACTCTTGGAAAGGAATTTAGGGTTGCTGGAGGGAAGGTAGGTGGAGTGATGGGTTAATTGTATAGTGACCATCAAGGAGGGCATTTGATGTAATGAACACTGGGTGTTATATGCAACTGACGAATCATTAACTTCTAGCCCTGAAACTAATAATACATTATATGTTAACTAAATTGAATTTAAATAATTTTAAATAAAGTAACTAAAAAAGCAAAATAAAAGAAATTAAAATATATGAAATATATTTAGGAGAATTAGATTTTACTAACCAGCTCAGAACCTGTATGAACATAGTTCTATAACACTTGATGGCTCTACTGCAATGTTTATGTTTAACAGACTAGCTCACAGAACTTTGCTTTGTTCTAAGGATCAGTTTTGAAACCAAGAGGAACTCCCAGAAGCAGAGCAAAATCAATCTGATTAGTTGTATCACACCAGAAAAGAAAACAGAATGGCTTGTAAACCACTCATAAGCCAAACTTTTTATTCAACCTCTTTTGGACTGAAATAACCTGTATCCAAAACACATTAATAAGGGGAAATACCCATATAAATTTTTCACATCAGGTAGTGCAACTGAACCAACATTTGTTCACTTTTTGGTGAGTTGCAAATAGCAAATACACCATGTGATTTGTTTCACAAAGTAAATTTTATTTTTAACAAATGAGAACACTACTAGGAATAACTTCCAAAAATGTAACACCCCAAGCAAGGGTAAATAGGTTCCTTTTTTTTAGGGTTAGGATGAATATTTAAATAGGGAACTAGTGTCATTGTATGTATATGTGGTCATAAGGCTACACATGCACACGTGTCTATACATACATTATTTGTTGAGCAAATGAGGCCTATGCTCCTCCTTCTGTGGACATTTTAGTATTATAATGAGTTTAAGGTAGTTGGTCATTCAGCAGATCATTCTATGGTCCATTTGTGCCTGTGCAAGTTGCAGGTTACACTCAAAGTGGTCTGTGTGGTCTGCTGGCTATAGGTCTTTACACTTCTGGATCTCTACGAGGACAAGAGATCATCAATGCAGAGGTAAGGCAGAGTGGGAATGCTCAGACTGTTATCTGAGGATAACAGAAGGGGGAGGGAGCCACTAGAAGCAATCCATTGGAAAGTAATACCCCAATATGAATATGCCCTGTGGTTGGGGACCAGCATTAACTTTGAGACTGGTTAAAAGCCCTCAAAAAGAGGGGCGCCTGGGTGGCTCAGTGGGTTAAGCCTCTGACTTCAGCTCAGGTCATGACCCTAGGGTCCTGGGATTGAGCCCCGCATCAGGCTCTCTGCTCAGCAGGGAGCCTGCTTCCTCCTCCCTCTCTGCATGCTTCTCTGCCTAATTGTGATCTCTGTCTGTCAAATAAATAAATAAAATCTTTAAAAAAAAATCCTTACTGAGAAAAAAAAAAAATAAAAGCACTCAAAAAGAGCAAAAGAGCTTAAGGGGCAACTGGTAGAATTGGGCGGTCAAGGGCATGGGCTTAAGCCCATGGTTCCAGGATGGTCACTGCCTGTGACCACCTGTGACAGAAAAGTCCAGCAGGACCTCCACTCTGTGCCCTGGAATCCAGGGCTTTCTGCTGCTTGCACCATCGCTTGGCTGGGCACACTCCCCCCTAGTATGAAAGAGCCTGGTGTGGGCGCCAGCTGGCAGTCACTAGGACCAGTCTTCCACAACTGCCCACAGGGTCTGAATGCTCACAGTCCATGCCTGAGAGAACCTGCGTGATCTCTGGGATCTCTAATTGGGATCCCTCTGTGGCAGCCTTCTGCAAAATGCATGACCATGGGGTCTGAGGACACCCAGCATGGACCTTAAAACAGAGAGCAGTCCTAGCAAAGACAGCCACTGGAAGACAGCCACTGAGTTCCCTGGACCAACACTGCTAGTGGTTTTAGCGGCATGGGGGCCTTGGGTGACCACTGGGACAGTGGTTGGAAGTGTGCACTGCCTGTGGGAGGTTGCAGTGTTCAGCAGAGTTTGCAGAGAGGGAGTCTGTGTGTTCTGGACCACACAGAGCAGAGCAGACTGAGGCTACTCACTCGCTGAGGCAGAGGTCTGGGAGCGGACAGATTCTTTCTTTGCTCTCACACTCTGAAAAACAACAAAAAGCTGCCGAAGAACAAAAGCATCCAGAGAATGAAAGACTGAAAAAAAACAGTTTCTGCAGAGCCCAGC
Organism: Taxidea taxus jeffersonii; assembly: GCA_003697995.1. Taxonomy (NCBI): domain Eukaryota; kingdom Metazoa; phylum Chordata; class Mammalia; order Carnivora; family Mustelidae; genus Taxidea; species Taxidea taxus. Next base: position 13,767 of record RCUC01143536.1, on the reverse strand, counting down.
CCCCCGAAAAACTGCAGGGTGACTCAACCCAAGCAGGACTACTGTGAGAATAACACAGTAGGCTCATCCCCCAGAAGACAAGTCAAAAGAATGAGTGGACAACAACCAGTGGGTCCCTGTACAACTGTAAAACCCCAACATCAGGAGAAAACAATATATTAAGCTCATGGTGTTACCCTAAAACCTGTGAATTTCATAGATACAACTTTTTTTTTAATTTGTTATTATGATTCCTGTTCCTTTAATTTTTAACCTATTTACCATTACAACTAAATGTTTAATACAACATATTCCATAATAACTTTTTAACTTAAACTTTTTTCATACATATGCCTGTGTTTCTTTTCTTTTTTTTTCTTTTTTTTTAATGTACATATAGATATAAGATTCAAGGTAATCCTCTTTCCCTAATCAATATTACCCCTATATATAAACCAATTTTAATTTCCCTTTATTTCTGGAAAGTTGAATCCTTTAACAAAGATATCAAGTTGACATCTTTAACAAAGATATCAGGATACACCCAGGAAGAATCAAAATAACTTTCCTCATCCACATCAAGGATTTATAACCACCATCCCATCTTTTTCTTCTATCAGTGTTTCTGTGTATTTGTTTTGTTCTGGTATTATATAGATCCTATTCTTAGGGTTCATTTTGCCTGGGTTCTTCTTTTTTTCTTGTCATTTACTTTTGTTGGTCTTTTTCTTAGTTCATTTTTTTTAATATACCTTATAAATCTTACCTTTGGGGCTCATTCTGCCTGGGTGTTCTCTCTCTCTCTCTCTTTCTCTCTCTTAATTCCCTTACTTCTTTTTTTTTTTTTTTTCCTTTTTTGGTGGTGACTTCTGATTGCTCTGAAACTTTCTAGGGTGCACCTTGCCTGGATCATGGTTGATATATTCAGCTATATAGCCCCTCAACCACCTCTCACCAACATGACTAGAAGGAGGAACACCCAACAGAGGAAAAATTCAGAGACTGTGCCCTCTCCTTCAGAACAATTGGATATGGGCATAAACAATATGTTGGAAAGGAAATTCAGGGTAATAATTATCTGGGCAGTGGCTATGCTGGAGAAAACCATTAGTGACAACATAGAACCTCTAAGGGCTGAAGTGAGAGCCAATCTGGAAGTACTTAAAAATGTTATCAATGAGATCCAATCTATTCTAAATGCTCTAACAGCTATTGTAACTGAGTCAGAAGATAGAACTAGTGCCCTGGAGGGCAAACTACTAGAGAAGAAGGATCAGGAAGGGGCCTAGAACAAACAGATTAGAAGCCATGAAAACAGAATTAGGGACATAAATGACACCATGAAACATTCTAACATCAGAATTACTGGGATCCCTGAGGGTTTGGAGAAGGAGAGAAAACTAGAAGATATAGTGAAAATACACTGGATGAAAATTTCCCCAATATAGGGAATGGAACAACTGTTTGTGTCCTAGAGACAGAAAGGACACTCCCCAAGATCAGTGAATCTAGATAGACCTCCAGAACTTGATTGTGGAATTCACAAATCATAATTTTAAACAAGAGATTCTAACGGCATCTAGGGGGAAGATATCTCTTATGTAGAAAGGAAGGTACATCAGAATAATGTCAGACTTGTCCACAGAAACCTGGAACACAGAAATGACTAGAAAGACATATTCAGGACACTAAATGTGAATAACATGCAGCTGAGAAAACTTTATCCAGCAAGGCTGACCTTCAAAATGGATGGAAAGATAAAGAGCTTCCATCACCATCAAGGTCTTAAAAGAGTATGTGACCACCAAGCTGGCACTACAAGAAATATTAAGGGGTTGTCTATAAAAGAATAAAGAACCCATGAGTGACATAGAACAGAATTTACAGAGAAAACCTATAGAAACAAGGACCTCACAGGCAACATGATGTCAATAAAAGCTTATCTTTCAATAATCACTCTCAATGTGACCAGCCAAAGTGCTCCCATAAAAAGTCACAGGGTTGCAGATTGGTTAAAAGGACAGGACCCATCTATATGCTGTCTAAAGAGACACATTTTGAGCTTAAAGATACATCTAGACTAAAAGTGAAGGGATGGAGAAGAATATTTCATGCCAACGGGCCTCAAAAGAAAACTGGGAGAGTGATTTGCATATCAGATAAATTAGATTTTAAGCTAAAGACTGTAGTCAGAGATACAGAAGGACATAACATGCTTAAAGGGTCTATCCACCAAGAAGATCTAACAATTTAAAATAGTTATGCCCCCAGTATGGGAACAGCCACTATGCAATCCAACTGTTAATCAAAATAAAGAGTCATATCGATATGAACACATTAATTATAGGGGATCTTAACATGCCACTCTCAGCAATGGTCAGATCATCTAAGCAGAAAAATCAACAAATAAACAAGAACTTTGAATGACACATTGGACAAGAAGGACCTCAGAGATATATACAGAACATTCCACCCTAAAACAACAGAATACTCATTCTTCTTGAGCACACATGGAACTTTCTCCAGAAAAGACCACAAACTGGGTCACAAATCAGGGTTCAAGGGACACCAAAAGATTGAGATTATTCCCTGCATGTTCTCAGACCATAATGCTTTGAAACTGGAATTTAAGCACAAGAAAAAAAAAAAAAACTGAAATGAATTCAAACACTTGAAGCTAAAGACCAGCCGACTCAAGAATGCTTGGATAAACTAGAAAATCAAAGAAGAATGTAAACAATTCATGGAAACCATCAGCCCAAAACCTATGGGATATGGCAAACGTGGTCCTAAGGAGGGATATACATAGCCATACAAGGCTCACTTTAAAAAAATTGAAAAATCCCAAATATACCAGGTCTCTTTACACCTTAAATAACTGGAAAATCAAAAACAAATTAAGCCAGCCCCACACAGAGGAAAATAAATAGTTAAGATTAGAGCAGAGATCAATGAATTACAATCTATAGGTAAAGTAGAACACATTAACAAAACTAGAAGCTGGTTTCTTGAAAGAATAAATAAGATTGATAAACCACTGGAAAAAACTAATCAAAAAGAAAAGGAGAGGCCCCAAATTAGTAAAATTATGAAGGGAGAGATCACGACTATCACCAAGGAAATAGAAGCAATCATTATAAATTGTCATCAGCAGTTATATGCCAATAAGTTAAGGAAACTAGAAGAAATGGATGCATTTCTGGAAACCTAGAAACTTCCAAGACTGAAACAGGAAGAAATTGACAATCTGAATAGACCAATATCTAGTAACAATATTGAAGTAGTGATTAAAACGCCCAAAAATCAAGAGCCCAGGACCTAATTGATTCCCCAGGGTATACTACAAAACATTCAAAGGAGAAATAGTACATATTCTTCTGAAGCTGTTTAAAAAAATAAAAAAGAAGGAAAATTTCCAGATTCATTCTATGAAGTCAGCATTACCCTGATGCCCAAACCAAGCAAAGACTCCATCAAAAAGAATTCAAGACCAATATTTCTGATGAATATGGATGCTAAAATTCTCAACAAGATCCTAGCTAATATTATCCAACAGTACATTAAAAAGATTATCTACCATGACCAGGTGGGATTTATCCATGGGGTGTAAGTGTAAGTGTGGTTCAACATTCAAAAATCAAAAGAATGAATAGATAAGTAAAACAAAGCAATATATAGATCAAATCAATAAGACAAGAGTGAAGAATGACATGGTCCACTCAGCTGATGCAGAGAAAGCATTTGACAAGATACAGCATCCATCCCTAATTGAAACTCTTCAAAGTATAAGGACCAAGAGAATATTTCACCACTTCTCAAAATCTACCTAGGAAAAACCCACAACAAATATTCTCAATGGAGAAAAGCTAACAACCTTCCCTTTGAGATAAGGAACAGAACGAGGATGTCCATTCTTGCCAATTTTGTTTAACATAGTATTAGAAATCCTAACCACAACAATTGGAAAACAAAAAGAAATGAAAGTATTCAAATTGGGAAATAAGTCAAACTCCCTATCTTTGCAAATGACATGATATTTTATGTGGAAAATCCTAAAGACTCCACCCCCAAACTACTAGAACTCATTCAGTAATTCAGTAATGTGGCAGCATATAAAATAAATGTACAGAAATAAGTTGCTTCCTTATACAATAACAATGAAAATATAAAAAGGGAAACTAGGGAATTAATTCCATTTACTATAGCACCAAGAACCATAAGATACCTGGAAATAAACCTAGCCAAAGAGGTAAAGGATCTGTACTCAAGGAACTACAGAACACTCATGAAAGAAATTGAAGAAGACACAAATGATGGAAAAGCATTTTATGCTCATGGAACGGAAGAACAAAGACTGTTAAAATGTAAATTCTGCCCATAGCAATCTATACTTTCAATGTGATCCTGATGAAAGTTCTACTGGCATTTTTCAAAGTGCTGGAACAAACAATCCTAAAATTTGTGTGGAACCAGAAAAAAACCCGAATTGTTAAGGGAATGTCAAAAAAGAAAAACAACACTGGGGGCATCATGTTGCCTGATTTCAAGCTTTACTACAAAGCTGTGATCACCAAGACAACAAGGTACTGTCATAGAAAAAGACACATAGACCAGTGGAACAGAGCAGAGAGCCCAGATATAAACCCACAACTCCGTGGCCAAATAATGTCTAACAAACCAGGGAAAATATGCAATGGATAAATGACAGTCTCTTCAAAAAAAGTACTGGGAAATTGGACAGCTATGTGTAGAAGAATGAAACTCGACCATTCTTTTATACCATAAACAAAGATAAATTCAAAATGGATAAAAGACCTCAACACAAGACAGGAATCTATCAAAATCCTAAGGGAGAAGATAGGCAGTAACTTCTTCAACACCAGCCACAGAGACTTCTTTCAAGTCATGTCTCCAAAGACAAGGGAAACAAAAGCAAAAGTGGACTATAGGGACTTCTTCAAGTCCCAAATAAAAAGTTTCTGCATAGCAAAGATAATAGTCAACCAAACAAAGAGGCAACACAGGGAATGGGAGAAGATATTCACAAATAACACTACAGACAAAGGGCTGATATCCAAGATCTATAAAGAACTCCTGAAACTCACACCCAAAAAAAACCAAAAAACATAATCACATCAAAAAAATGGCAGAAGACATGAACAGACACTTCTCCAATGAAGACATACAAATGGCTAACAGATGCATAAAAACATGCTCATCATCATTAGCCATCAGGGAGATTCAAATAAAAACCAAATTGAGATACCACATTACACCAGTCAGAATGATCAAAATTAACAAGACATTAAACAACATGTGTTGGAGAGGATGTGGAGAAAGGCGAACCCTCTTACACTGTTGGTGGGAATGCAAGTTGGTACAGCCACTTTGGAGAACAGTGTGGAGATTCCTTAAGAAATTAAAAGTTGAGCTACCCTATGACCCTGCAATTGTACTACTGAGTGTTTACCCCAAAGATACAGATGTAGTGAAAAGAAGGGCCACCTGTACCCCCAATGTTCATAGCAGCAATGGCCACAATCACCAAACTGTGGAACTAGCCAAGATACCCTTCAACAGATGAATGGGTAAAGAAGATGTTGTCTGATGCAATATCATGCAATACAATGCAATATCATGCCTCCATCAGAAAGAGTGAATACCCAACTTTTGGTTCAACATGGATGGGGCTGGAGAAGATTATGCTGAGTGAAATAACTCAAGCAGAGAGAGTCAGTTATCATATGCTTTCATTTGTTTGTGCAGCATAAAGAATAACACAGAGGACAGTTGGAGAATGAAAGGAAAGTGAATGGGGGGAAATCAGAGGAGGAGACAAACCATGAGAGACTGTGCACTCTTGAGAAGTAAAGTGAAGATTTTGGAGGGGAGGGGTGCGGGTTTAGGTGACCCTGGTGGTGGGTATTATGAAGGGCATGCATTGCGTGGAGCACTGGGTGTGGTGCATAAACAATGAATCTTGGAACACTGACAAAATAAAATAATATTTTAAAAAATTATTATGAAAACAAACAATCAAAAAAAGATCAGCAGGTACAAGTGGGTGATCCATTAAGATCTGAACTTTGGGTCTAGCTGGTGACAGTAGCACAAACCAAGCCAGACAAATTTGATCAATTTACATCTAATGGATTCACCATTTTTTCCCCAGAATTCATTAGGTCATACAAACATCCCCTTCTTTGGTTAACTACTATGTAATGCATTATTAATACTGAAATATTTTTCTACTATATGCTTTTTCTTTTATCCCTGAAGATTGCAAGAATGGACCATTTAGAGACTGAAACTATCATTGAATTTATTCTTCTGGGTCTGCTGCAATGCAACTCAACTCACTTCTGCATCTTTGTGTTTATCACCACAATGTTCCTTTTCACACTAACTGGAAACTGCCTTCTAATTATACTGATCTGGTAGATTGTTATTTCCATACATCTATGTATTTCTTTTGGCAGCTCTCCCTCATTGACATCCTCTTCACACTTGCCATCATCCCCAAGATGATGACAACTTACCTTCTACAGAGATTGTCATCTCATTTGGCTGTGGTGCTCAGATCCTCCTGTAGTTGGCCCTGGTAGGACTTAGTGTATCCTCGTAGGACTCATGTCCTATGACCAGTATGTTGCCATATGCAAACCTTTACACTATACACTTCTCATGAACTGGTCCCTCTCTAGGCTGATGGCTGTTAGCTCATGGACCAGTGACATTTTTAATGTCTTGATACATCCTGTCTACACCGTGAGATTACCATTTTCTGAATCCAAATAAATCAATAATTTTTCTACTGAGGATACCTATGAGGATACCTTAACCTATGAGGATACCTTAACCTATGAGACTGGGATTTTGATCAGCACCACCATTCTGCTTCTGATTCTATTATCAGTCTTCCTTGCTCCTACACACTCATCCTAGTCACTGTCATTCAAATGTCTTCTGCTGAGGGCCAAAAGAAAGCATTGTCAGCCTGTTCATGTCACGTGACAGTGATCACTTTATATTATGATGCCATCATTTTCATGTACATGCAGCCAATTATGGGAAAAGTCCCATACTTCAGGCCAAGATAATGTTGTGCCTGTCTCCTACAATATTCTGACACCCATGCTCAACCCCATGATTTACAGTCTTTGGAATAAATGCACAATGGGAGCCCTGGAATAAACTTTGCAAGTACTCACTATATTTCAAAATGTGAATATAAACCCTCAGTAGATATCATTTTCTTGAGTATAAATGTTTACACTATATGATGCAATTAGACTAGCTAATATCAATCATGTATTAGTTCAGGAGGTAAAGCATTTCATTCAATTTTTTAACATTAACCAAAATTATTATTAAAAAGATATAAAAACAGAAACATGGTATAAAATAGCTATGTCTGGTAATCACATTGAAAATATAATTCAAAATAATAAATTGTAAAACTAGAGCAACAGTTAGGGGAGAAATCTGTAAGCTGTATTAACTCACTAGACAATTATCAGAAGCATGAATAATGGACTCTTATGTGAAGGAACAGGAAAAAAGGTAGATGCTAAGCCCACTACCTTAAGCTCCAGCTTGGTATCATACAGAATCATACCCTACCATTAAAAACTAACACTTTGGGGGTTACACTTTAGAAACCAGGTGCTTCTCAACAATTTTCTTTTTGTGGCTTAGAAATCAGCCCGTTGAGAATCTACAAACTGGAATAGACTCCCAGAGACGTGGTGTTTCTACCTTAAGTGAAACAGAGCCCTGTGTAACTTTCCTATTATTGGTATTATTGATTATTGTTGTTTCCTTCCTTGTTAGCAAGGGAATGAATTAATAGTGTGAATTGGAAAATGGGCACCAGTTGACCTAATTGCTTGATTGAAGATTTTGGAAGAACTCAACCCTCATCAGCTTTCTGTCTTAGTTTAATGTGATTTTAGTATGTAAAAGTGAATAAAGAAATTCTGAAGAACCATGGTATTTAAAGGAACCAAGAAATTGACATGGAATACCACATTCTTTGACCTGTATTAGGGAAATGCAAAGCTTCAATTAGGTATTAACTAGTCTCAAGGATTTTCTGACAACAGAGCAGTCAGCTAATTTAAATAGAAAAACTACCCTTGATAGCTATGCCTTTAACCCTGCATTCCTTATATGAGACTTCACAGTTCATGACATGAAGCCTTCACCATAACAAGTCAAACAGGAACTGGACTATTAATATCAAATTTTTTTTTAATCTCTGCTTCCCTGACTGTAATATCTGCTAGAGGTTTGATTAAATAAATAGTCTATGAAGTAGCAAGTTCAAAGAGTAATAGGTTAGTAGTGTAAAGCATTCTTACTGGGTCCTAATGGTATTATCAAGAGTTGGTAATCAATAAAGCTGTCTGTGATATACTTATATTAGTTTAGTGATGAAGTATGCCAGGGATCAATTTGTTATTTAGCATCGTTTAATACAATTAGATTGTATGTCTTACAATCTAATTGTATTAAATCTTAATACAATTTAATCTTAGTGTGTTATTTTTACTATTAGTAGTTTGTAACAAAACAATGCTTCCCACATAGTTATAATGAGTATTTAAAAACAGCTTCATCTAAAAATTTGTGACTTTCTCTAGCTCTTGACTCTTCTTTTTTTAGGGTATCAAGATTCATTGTTTATGCATCACACCCAGTGCTCCATGCAATACGTGCCCTCCCCTCCTTAAAACCCACATCAGGCTCACTCATAACCTCATCTTCCTCCCCTACAAAACCCTCAGTTTCTTTCTCAGAGTCCACAGTCTGTCATTCTTCATCTCACCCTCCAATTTCCCCAAATTCATTTACCCTTTCCTTCTCATAATGTCCTCCATTTATTCCTTATGCTCCACAAGTAAATAAAACAATATCATAATTGACTCTCTCTGCTTGACTTATTTCACTCAGCATAATCTCTTCCAGTCCCGTCCATGTTGATACAAAAGTTGGGTATTCATCCTTTCTGATGGAGGCATAATATTCCATAGTGTATATGGACCACATCTTCCTCATCCATTCATCCTTTGAAGGGCATCTTGGTTCTTTCCACAGTCTGGCGACCGTGGCCATTGCTGCTATGAACATTGGGGTACAGATGGCCCTTCTTTTCACTACACCTGTATCTTTGGGGTAAATACCCAGTAGTGCAATTGCAGGGTCATAGGGAAGTTCTATTTTTAATCTCTTATGGAATCTCCATACTGTTTTCCAAAGTGGTTGCACCAACTTGCATTCCCACCAACGGTGTAAGAGGGTTCCCCCTTCTCCACATCCTGTCCAACACGCGTTGGTTCCTATCTTGCTAATTTTGGCCATTCTAACTGGTGTAAGGTGGTATCTCAATGTGGTTTTGATTTGAATCTCCCTAATGGCCAGTGATGATGAACATTTTTTCAGGTGTCTGATAGCCATTTGTATGTCTTCACTGGAGAAGTGTTTGTTCATGTCTTCTGCCCATTTTTTGACAGGATTATCTGTTTTGTGTGTGTTGAGTTTGAGAAGTTCTTTATAGATTCTGGATATCGGCCTTTTGTCTATACTGTCGTTTTCAAATATCTTCTCCCATTCCGTAGGTTGCCTCTTTGTTTTGTTGACTGTTTCCTTTGCTGTACAAAAGTTTTTGATCTTGATGAAGTCCCAAAAGTTCATTTATGCTTTTGTTTCCTTTGCCTTTGGAGACATATCTTGAAAGAAGTTGCTGTGGCTAACTAATATCAAAGAGATTACTGCCTATGTTCTCCTCTAGGATTTTGATGGATTCCTGTCTCACGTTGAAGTCTTTTATCCATTTCGAGTTTATCTTTGTGTAAGGTGTAAGAAAATTGTTGAGTTTCATTCTTCTACATATAACTGTCCAATTTTTCCAGCACCATTTATTGAAGAGACTGTCCTTTTTCCACTGTATATTTTTTCCTCCTTTGTCAAAGATTATTTGACCATAGAGTCGAGGGTCCATATCTGGGCTCTACTCTGTTCCACTGGTCTATGTGTCTGTTTTTATGCCAGTACCATGATGTCTTGGTGATCACAGCTTTGTAGAAAAGATTTAAATCAGGCAACGTGATTCCACCAGTTTTGTTTTTCTTTTTCAGCATTTCCTTAGCAATTCACGGTCTCTTCTGATTTCATACAAATTTTAGGATTATTTGCTCCAGCTCTTTGAAAAATACCGGTGGAACTTTGATCAGAATGACATTAAAAGAATAGATTGCTCTAGTCAGTATAGACATTTTAACAATGTTTATTCTTCTGATCCAAGAGCATGGAATGGTCTTCCATCTTTTTTGTGTCTTCTTCGATTACTTTCATGAGTGTTCTGTAATTCCACGAGTACAGATCCTTTACTTCCTTGGTTAGGTTTATTCCCAAGGATCTTATGATTCTTGGTGCTATAGTCAATGGAATCAATTCTCTAATTTCCCTTTCTGTGTTTTCATTGTTAGTGTATAAGAAAGCAACTGATTTCTGTACATTGACTTTGTAACCTGCCACATTACTGAATTGCTGTATGAGTTCTAGTGGTTTGGGGGTGGAGTCTTTTGGGTTTTCCATATAAAGTGTCATGTCATCTGCGAGGAGAGAGAGTTTGACTTCTTCACTGACAATTTGGATACGTTTTATTTCTCTTTGTTGTCTGATTGCTGTTGCTAGGGCTTCTAATACTATGTTGAACAAGAGTGGTGAGAGTGGGCAACCTTGTCATGTTCCTGATCTCAATGGGAAGGCTGTGAGCTTTTTCCCATTGAGGATGATATTTTCTGTGGGTTTTTCATAGATAGATTTCATGAAGTTCAGGAATGTTCCCTCTATCCCTATACTTTGAAGCGTTTTAATGAGGAACGGATGCTGGATTTTGTCAAATGATTTATCTGCATCAATTGAGAGGACCATGTGGTTCTTCTGTCTTCTCTTATTGGTTTGTTCTATCACGTTGATTGGTTTGCGAATGTTGAACCATCCTTGCAACCCAGGGATGAATCCCACCTGGTCATGGTGGATAATTTTTTTAATGTGCTGTTGGATCCTATTTGCTAGGATCTTGTTGAGAATCTTAGCATCCATATTCATCAGTGATATTGGTCTGAAATTCTCCTTCTTGGTGGGGTCTTTGCCTGGTTTGGGGATCAGGGTAATGCTGGCTTCATAAAAAAGAGTCTGGAAGTTTTCTTTCTGTTTCTTTTTTTTTTTTTTTTTGAAACAGCGTCAGGAGAATAGGTGTTATTTCTTCTTTGAAAGTTTGGTCGGATTCCCCAGGGAATCCGTCAGGTCCTGGGCTCTTGTTTTTTGGGAGGTTTTTGATCACTGCTTCAATCTCATTACTAGATATCGGTCTATTCAGGTTGTCAATTTATTCCTGGTTCAATTTTGGAAGTTTATAGTTTTCCAGGAATGCATCTATTTCTTCTAGGTTGCTTAACTTACTGGCATATCACTGTTGATAATAACTTCTGGTGATTGTTTCTATTTCCTTGGTGTTAGTTGCAATCTCTCCCTTTTCATTCATAATTTTATGAATCTGCGCCTTCTCTCTTTTCTTTTGGATTAGTGTGACCAATGGTTTATCGATCTTATTGATTCTTTCAAAAAACCAGCTTCTAGTTTCATTGATGTGTTCTACTATATCTCTAGTTTCTATCTCATTGATCTCTGCTCTAATCTTGATTATTTCTCTTCTTTTGTGTGGAGTTCACTTAATTTGTTGTTGATTCTCCAGTTCTTTATGTTGTAGAGATAGCTGGAGTATTCTGGATTTTTGATTTTTTTTTTTTTTTTTTTTTTTTGGAGGGAGGCTTGGATGGCTATGTATTTCCACCTTAGGACTGCCTTTGCTATATCCCATAGGTTTTGGGCCGAAGTGTCTTTATTTTCATTGGTTTCCATGAAATGTTTAAGTTCTTTGATTTCCTGGTTGATTCAAACATTCTTTCGCAAGGTGGTCTTTAGCTTCCAGGTGTTTGAGTTCCTTCCAAACTTTTCCTTGGTATTGTGTTCCAGTTTCAAAGCACTGTGATCTGAGAATATGCAGGGAATAATCTCAATCTTTTGGTATTGGTTGAGCCCTGATTTGTGACCCAATATCTGGTCTATTCTGGAGAAGGTTCCATGTGCACTTGAGAAGAATGAGTATTCTGTTGTTTTAGGGTGGGATGTTCTGTATATATCTATGAGGTTCATCTGGTCCAATGTTTCATTCAATGCTCTTGCTTTTTTACTGATTTTCTGCTTGGATGATCTATTACTGGGAGTGGTGTATTACGATCCCCTGCTATTAATGTATTCATATTAATATGACTCTTTATCTTGATTAACAGTTGTTTTATGTAGCTGGCTTCTCCCATATTGGGGGCATAAATATTTACAATTGTTAGATTTTCTTGGTGGATAGTCCCTTTAAGAATTATGTAGTGTGTCCTTCTGTATCTCTGACTACAGTATTTAGTTTAAAATCTAATTTATCTGATATGAGAATCACTACCCCGGCCTTCTTTTGAGGCCCATTGGCATGAAAAATGCTTCTCCATCCCTTCACTTTCAGTCTGGGTATATCCTTAGGTTCAAAATGGGTCTCTTGTAGAAAACATATGGATGGGTACTGTCATTTTTTCCAATCTGCAACCCTGTGTACTTTTATGGGCACATTTAGGCCATTCACATTGAGAGTGATTATTGAAAGATATGTTTTTATTGACATCGTGTTATCTCTGAAGTCTTTCTTTCTGTAGATTGTCTGCATATATTTCTGTTCAATGATATTCTTGGGATTTTTTTCCTCTTTTATAGAACCCCTCTTAATATTTCCTGCAGTATTTGCTCGTTGGTCGCATACTCTTTTAAACCTTGCCAGTCTTGGAAACTCTTTATCTTTCCATCCATTTTGAATGTCAGTCTTGCAGGATAAAGTATTCTTGGCTGCATGTTCTTCTCATTTAGTGCCCTGAATATGTCTTGCCAGCCCTTTATGGCTTGCCATGTTTCTGTGGACAGGTCTGACGTTATCGTGATGAGCTTTCCTCTGTATGTAAGGACCTTCTTTGTCCTAGCTGCTTTCAAGAGGTCCTGTCTTCAATTATGATTTATCATTTTCACTATTAGGTGTCTTGAGGTCTTTCTAGGTTCTATAATCTTGGGGGGAGACCATTATGCCTCTATTACATGAACCCTGGTCCCATTTGCCATATTGGGAAAATTTCCTTGGAGAATTTGGTCAACTATATCTTCTAGTCTTCTTTATTTCTCCTCCCCCTCAGGGATTCCAATAATTCTGACATTGGAACATTTTATGGCATCATTTATTTCCCTAATTCTGTTTTTGTGGCTTCTAAGCTGTTTGTTCCAGGCCACCTTCTGTTCCTTTCTCTCTGTTTATCCTCCAGATCACTAATTCTATCTTCTGTCTCAGTTACCCTAGGTTTTAGAGAATTTAGATTAGATTAGAACTCATTGAGAACATTGTGAACATCATCCTGGTGGCTTTCACTTCTTCCCTAATTAATTCTGTTTTGTCATCCATGGCTTTCTCCAACCTAGCTATTGCCTGGATAATTGTTAGACTGAATTCCTTTTCTGACATATTGTCTATGTCCATAGCCATTAGTTCTGTTGCAGAAGGCCCAGCCTCTGAATTTTTCTTCTCTTGGGCATTCCTCCTTCTACTCATATTGGTGAGAGATGGCTAAACAGATGTAGCTGAATGTATCGAATGTGGTGCAGGCAAGGTGCACCCTGGAACACTTCTGAGAA
>RCUC01143534.1:0-68866 GCA_003697995.1 Taxidea taxus jeffersonii | reverse complement strand
TAAGCATGTTTTGGTTTTCCTGCATTCAAATTTTATACAAATGGAGTCATTCCATATCTACTTTTTGTTTTCCCTGACTTCATTCACTCTGTGATATATTTCTGATACTTGTCTTTATTGTTGTAAGTAGTTGTAAATTGATCATTCCAGTTAGTGTGCTGTGTTCTATTAACTGAATGCACTACAATTTAGTTATATAGTTGACTGTTGATGGAAATTTTGGTATTTCTGGGTTTGGGGTTTTTCTGAAGAATATTAACTGCTATAGAACACTCTTGTACATATATTTGGTGTCCATGGTTTCATATTTCTAATGATTATATTCTTGAGGATAAAATTGTTGACTCTCGAGTATATGTGTGTTGAGTTTTAATAGATGCTGTCAGTTGACCAAAATGTGCCAATTTATACTCCCACCAACAGCGTATGAGAGTTTTGTATTCTTCACATCTTTGCTGATCGACACTTAGTATTTTCCTTTTTCCTTCTTTCTTTCTTATTCTTTTTTTTAAATCTTATGGACTTTTGTGGGTAGTAAACAGTGTTGTGTTGTGGTTTTATTTGCATTTCCCTGACGACTTAATGAAGTTCAAGTCATTTTCCTGGTTTTCTATTGGGTTATATCTCTTTTTTTTTCATTGATTTCTAGTTCTTCTTTATATATTATGGATTCAGTTCCTTAAGTGGTTATAGGTATTGTATGTATATTATATATATTTAATGCAATATATAATACATTTAATGTAATATATGATATGATATGATACAATATGTATACTTATAATATATATACATATATACACTTATATCATGGCTTACCTTTTTGTTTTTCTTAAATGTGTCTTTTGAGGAAGAGCTGTTCCTACCATTAATAAAGGCAATGTGTCAGTTTTGCATCTTTATGCTTAGTACCTAGTATAACTTCTTTAAGTAACCTTTGCCTGTTCCAAAATCACAAAGATAAATGTTTTTGTGTTCTTGTTTTGTTTTTATAGAAGCTGTGCCATTTTATCCTTTTGTTTTATATATTTTTTTAAGATTTTATTTATTTGACAGACAGAGATCACAAGTAGGCAGAGAGGCAGGCAGAGAGAGAGGGGGAGGCAGGATTCCTGCTGAGTAGACAGCCGGATGCAGGGCTCGATCCCAGGACCCTGGGATCATGACCTGAGCCAAAGGCAGAGGCCTTAACCCATTGAGCCACCCAGGTGCCCCTCTTTTTGTTTTATATTTGTTATCTCTGAGGAATTGATTTTGATTTATGATATGAATGAAGGATCGAGAGCCACTTTCTTTTTTCCTGTAGATATCCAACTTACCCAAAATCATGTATTAATAAAACTGTTCTTTGCCAAATACTTTGCTTTTTCTTCCTTTTCATATATCAAGTGACTGTCTATGTGTGAATATGTTTCGGACTGTCTTGTTCTTGGGTCTACTTGTTTATTTTTTTGCTTTGAATATATAGTTTCAATTTTCTAGCTTCATCATAGTTCTTAATGCAGTGTAAGTCCTCTAGCTTTGTTGTTCTTGAAGATCGTCTTTGGTATCATACCCTGCCTTTAATTTTTTAAGTGTCATGCTAACTTTGAGTAAAATAAGATTCTATAAATAGGCTGTGGTACAATTTATGAGATTGTTTGGAGGTTAAAGAGAAAAGTTACACTAACAAATTCTATCAGAGAAAGTCATGCATGTCACAAGGTAATAGTTACTCAATTACAATTTTGCAAATTCCAGAATTGAGATTTTTTTGGTTTTTGATGAGAGAAGGTTTTATACAGGAAAAAGATGGGTTCTGAGGGGATTTGCCTGAGGAGAGTAAGACACAATGAGGATGAATTATGATGGTATTTAGAGTAGGAAAATGAGCATGAAGAATATCAATCTTTACCAAATTGTGTTTCACAAAAAAATAAATATAATTAAGGGTATAAAGAGGTAAACCTCAAAAAATTAGAGTGACTAAATCTAGAAATATATTTCTGAAGGGAGTTCCATTTTGAATAGATTATGGTTAAAATTCATGTAGGCAAAAAATCAAACCAGAGACTTCCTTTGTTTTTTAACCTGTCTACCATTTTCCTATTGAGGGGACCACAAAAGAAAAGTCGTAAATGGTAGGAAACTCTTGACCTGAATTGCCACTCATCATCTCTGGTATATGTACAACCACAGGAAAAAAAAAAAAAAAAACCTAGGGCCGACGACATGGCAAGTGATGGGAATTTACATGCATTCTTACCTCAGAGAAGAGGAGAGAGAGAGAACAGAAAGAAGCAAACATTGTAGTTCTTGGAGCACATCCAGCAGATTTAACAAATGTTTACTTCTCATTGGTTGGGCATTATGACTCCTTGCAGCTTTTTTTTTTTAAAGATTTTATTTATTTATTTGACAGAGAGAGAGATGACAAGTAGGCAGAGAGTCAGTCAGAGAGAGAGGGGGAAGCAGGCTCCCTGCCGAGCAGAGAGCCCGACGTGGGGCCCAAACCCAGGACCCCGAGACCATGACCTGAGCCGAAGGCAGAGGCTTAATCCACTGAGCCACCCAGGCACCCCTCCTTGCAGCTTTATATAGAAATGCCTTCATGGGTTTTCTAATTTAAATCCACACTATCAATCAAACATGATAACTTCAGCTTACACCTACCTGAGTTAAAGCTAAAGCAAGCTTACATAAGTTGAATGTGTTGAAAAATGAAGCCTCCGACCATGGAATCTGTAAGGGTAAGACATAGTTTTATTTCATATGGTTTTCAGGGAAGAGCATCGATTGGTCTTTAAAAGATAGTTTCCATAGCTACTGGGCTGAATCAAAAGAAAATGCTGTCATAGCATTTTTTCGCTTGCTCCCTTTACTGCTTTGTGGTAGCTACCAAGGCACGGATATTTCAGGAGCCTTGTTATTCCATTTCATTCCATGAAATGCTACGTAATGCTTCAATCTAGTGTCTTAGGAGCAGACCTGCTTTGTTGTGAAACTCTTGTCACATATCCTGGATTTGACTAGAGCTGCCTTTCTATTCAAAACTGAACCAAAAAGGTTCTCTCCAGCTAAAACTTTGTTGAGCAACTCTCTACCAATGGAAACTCCTTTTCATGATTTAAAAAATGGGGCTGCAGTTAAATTATAGATGAATCCAGACTGTTGCTCCTGACTTTTTTTTTTCTTCAAGATGGGAATGAAGAATGATTTCTCAAAGGACCCTACAAGTGATTGCTTTTGACTTTCTTTACAAAAAAGTCAGCCTAAAACAATATACACTTAAAGTCCAAAAGAAACATTATTATGACATACTTTTGTATTTTATTTTGGGACACAAACTATACACTAAAGAATATTGTGTTACTCTAGTTTTACAGTCCTTTAATATTTGTGCCAACAATGCTCTGGTCTTCTGTACAGAGTACTCTACCAAATAAGCCTTCTGTTATTTAAAAAAAAAAAAAAAAAAAAAGTCTTCTTCCCAGTAATGACCTGCAAAGCACTAGTGCTGGGGGAATAGACATCCACTTTTGCCTCAGTGTTTGTGTCTCCAGCTTTGAGTTGAGCAGTTTTTGAGTGCCATGATTGTGTCTCAAAATTTTTTTCTGATTATTTATATTTCTTTTAAAGCTGATAGATTACAGCTGACTTAGAAGGGGCTAACTGATAATGCATATAGTGTTCCGTTCTTTCCATGGTCATGGCAAAGTTGACATTGGAAGAGCTAATAGCTGCCTCTGCGCTGGCCAGCTGCTCCAGCCATGCTTGGGAAGCCCATAGTCCAATTTTAAGTGTGAGCGGGCTCTGCAAATACAACTTTAAGGCAAATACCCTGCCTCTGTATTCCAACCTGGTTACTCCTTTGAAGCACCTTCCAGAAATTTTGGAATTGCCAGTGTTTGTCTCTGGATGTCACCTCCATGCTAGAGCCTGTTCCTTGTTTTTATTTTATTTTAAGTTTTTTATTTATTTATTTGACAGAGAGAGCACATAAGCAGGGGGAGCAGCAGGCAGAGACAGAGGGACAAAGGCTCCCTGGGGAGGTGGGAGCCCAATACAGGACTCCATCCCAGGACCCTGGCATCATGACTTGAGCCGAAGGCAGACGCTTAACCAAAGTGCCCCCAGGTCCTTGTTTTTAAATCACTTTTTTTTTGGATACAAGGCCATCTCCCTTTCTTTCAGTGGGCTGTGATGCCACAAACAATCAGCTGCTTTTCTTGTTTAAAAAAAAAAAAAGTAAAGGAAAACATGGTATTTTCCAAGTCGATTCTGATAGCATTGGTTATTTTCAGAAATTGGATGAGTACTTCAGAATAGAGATTGAGCTTTTTTTGTCTTGATCATGTTTACTTTTATTGTTCTTAATATCCCCATCATCTCTCACTCATCTCATCCTGAAATTCAGTTCTATAGCAGCCTGGGGAAGGCCAATGACCAAAAACACATTCCTGGGATATCTGAGAGAAGAAGGGTCATTAGCCTTCTGTGGATATGGGGGGAGGAAGAGAGAGCTATGTGGTAGGGTAGGTAAAACTATGAGATGAGGAAAAGCCATGTATACCTCAGAAGGAGAGAGAAAGGATCATCCTAGAGAGGCATAGCTCATGTCTCTGGAAACTTTTGCCAGTCCCAGGTTATGACTTGTTGCATCCATTGCTGAGTACCAGATAAATGCCTGTATTTATAAATACACATTGTCTTTTGCAAACATGATATAAATAAACCTTCTTAGGAAGATAGGAAAGTCAGCTTTCAGGGCTGGAAATCACCCGTGATTTTGGCAGTGTTTGTAAAATACTTCGGGCTCCTCGGTCACAGTGTGAGATGTTAATGTCTATCTGCATATGCGTTTTTATTTATTACTGCTGAGCAGCACTGCTTATTCTAAAATAAAACCCCAAAGAGGGGATGGAAGAGAGTTCTTTGACATTTGAAAGCTAACAATTTCTGGAATGAAATTCCAGAAAATATCAATAGTTGTTTATAAGCACAGCATGGAAATGTTGCACAAAAGCATAGCTACACAAGTTTACTGAAACCTCTGACTTGCTCTCTGAAAACTAGCTTTCTTTGCCTTCTAGTCCCAGCCTTGAAACAGAAAGTGAAGCCTGTGTTGAGAATTAGATACTAGAATAAGGAAATGATAAAGTAATAAAGCTTAGAAACTCATGATTATTTCTAGATTACCAAAATTTTAGGAGCCTTAATGTTGGGAGGATGGATGCAAGGGCGCAAAATGTCATCAAATGCTTTTATCTGCAATGAGATTAATCTTCTATCCTGAATGAAAATAGAGGCAAATGGCAGCCGTCCAGTGTGGGCTTTGTAAATCACATTATCAGGGCTTGCTTAAAGCATTCACCTAGTATTCTATATGGAGGTGGTTGGTGGGACCGCCATATGCCGGCTTGGGCCTGAGCCAGGGAAGCACACAGGAAGGCTTTGCATTCTAGCCGTCCACTCCTGCCTGGCGAAAAGCACTTTTTGTATGTGGTATAAGTGGCCAAGTTATTTGTACACAATGGGAAGCTGAAATTTCATTTCCACATGAAATTAGTGAATAATGGCTTTCAAGACTCACTGAATAAGCATGCCCAAGACACAGTCAGCATTTTAAGTCTGTCTACAGGACGCCAACCATCTGGATGGAAAATAAATCAGTTATGCAGCTACTCTGGGGCGTCAGAGGTGAGGCATTGGGAGGGCAAAGTGTCTGGTTGCTGTCCTGGAGCTTTTGGTTTTTACCAGTGTTTGGTGTGGTCAAGGTTTGTTACCTCTGTTTTCCTCCCACCACTTTTGTACTGGCCTGAGCCATGAATGCATCTGACTTAATGCCCAATGGTACTGTATTATCTACTGTATATCTGTTTAATGTTTTTATCTTATTATTTTATTGGTTTCTATCTTTCCAACATATACCTATACATTAAATTTGGATTTTAGGCCACAAAGAATAGATATTTTATTTGCATGGGTAAATTCATGACCATAGAATGCCCAGCTCTGGAATTAATAACTTTTGGATGATGATGAAATTTATATTTTCCCCAAATGGTGCTAAGATCTCTTTTTCTGTTAATGCAAAGATTAGTTGTTAAGTAGATCTCATTTTTGGCAGAGTATGATTTGAAAAAATAAAGCCAAATTTTATTTTTAGATAGTAAGATATTGGTAATTTATTTATGTATAATAATTTAAGGGTAATGCATGGAAACCAAAATGAGAGAAGCAGATGGAAACATCCCCTAGGTGAGTGTGAACATTTGTTCTAAAAAATGGAACAAGTGCCAGCAAGGCGTACACTCATTTTCTTTCAATTACACCTGATTTTGATTTATTAAAAAAAAATGTTGGCAAAGCAGTATTTCAGTTTTATTTACCTTATTCTGATTTCCTTCAAAAACAGTTTGGAATTTAGTACATGAACAAGGTATAAATGCAAAGTCGTAGTGTTTGAAGGAAATCAGCTAATGGACTATATAATAATTCCATGGCTTAAGAATTTTTATGGGTGGGAAAAATTGGAATCTAATAGGTGCCATTAGATACTCCAATTTTCTACAATCTAATTATGTAATAGAAAAGATTAAGAGTCTATAGGAGGAGATGAAGTTTCAAAAGTTTACTTTTCGAGAGTTCCATCCTATAGTATTTCACAGAATATATTCTTCAAAATATGCATTAAGAAGAGAACTGTGTGTTCATGCCTCTGTAAATTTGTTGATTCACGTACTGTTCTAAATAAACGGGCCATCAGCTGGAGTTTCGCCATCCTTTGCAAGCTGAGCTACACTGAAAATACATTAGTTATAATGGGATTTGGCTTGTAACTTTATAGTGTGAGCTATATCATTAATTAATTTTGAGGCAGCTGCTCATTAAAAAATCTTTCTGGTAAACAGAATAAGGGAACATATTTTGGAAGATGCCAGCACATGATGTATTAAATGGATTTTGATAAGGGCATTTGGCTGATTTGATTGTCAGGTATGAAAAAATCATATTTATAGGAATCCAGCATGACTGAATATAAAATAGCATTTTAAAACTAGTTTTATGGGTGCCTGGGTGGCTCAGTGTTTGATTAAAGCCTCTGCCTTCAGCTTAGGTCATGATTCCATGGTCCTGGGATCGAGCCCCGCATCGGGCTCTCCACTCGGTTGGGAGCCTGCTTCCTCCTCTCTCTGCCTGCCTGTCTGCCTACTTGTGATCTCTGTCTGTCAAATAAATAAAATCTTAAAAAAAACAAACTAGTTTTTACATTATGGATTTTACATCAAATGTAAGGACCTGATAAGGAAATTGGGGATGGTTATTAGTCTTGGATAGAAGATAAATTACAAGCTAATACATAGACTGGTAGGGCTGAAAGGGGACTTATAGACCCTCTTTTATCCATTCCTCTTGCTTTGTCAGGAGGAAAGCGAGACCACAGAGGCTGTGATTGATATGGAGCCATACTGTTGGTGGGGGGAGAACTGGAAGCTGGAGCTCAATCTCTGACCCCTGAAATGCTCTCTCACCTCTACAGGTCATCAAACATGTGTCCATGGAATCCCACCTAGGGAAAAAAGAGATAGATGAGAAGTGACTACAGAGCTGATTTATTTGGAAATAAGAAAGATTGTTTTGCTTTTGAGGATACTCAGCTAGGCTGCCTAGGAAGATTTTGGAGTCTTTTCTGGAAGGTGTTTAAAGAAAGGTTAGACAAGTATAAAAACTGGATGGTAGAGATACTAACTGGATGGAAGGACAATATTTCTTTAGCTGCCTTCCCAGAGCTGTAATTTCCAGATTGTTCCCTGTGTTCTAGTTTTTCTAACCAATCTGACGCTTTCTGTTAAATTAGGCATAGAATTCAGCCTCCCTGAGACCTATGCTAAAATCATGTTTTCGTGTTCCCATAGGATACTAGGACCTGCAGACATGCTTCTACATTTCTGTCTTTAGCCTTGAGAAAACGTACACTCACAATCACAGTCTCATAATAGAATGCTGGAAATCACTTAGATTTTAGTTTTTTGATGTCTGGTTCCTCTTTGTTACACTCAGTATTTTATTTGTGTTTCTTTGGGGGCTCTGTTGTTTGGCTTTGGATTTAGAGTCATGGCACTGTCCTTTGCCTACATTTGGATGAGATACGATGATTAGTCATTTTCTCTCATAGATGTCATGTGCATGTGTGGATATCTGCCCCTTAGATTGATACTGACAGAAGTCTGCTCAAATAAATGTTGTCTTCTCTGTTGACTCATTTGACCACATCCACATGGAGAGAGGAAAAAGACAGACTAGCATAGGAATAGAAGAGAGACAGGAAAGATGTATTGGAAACATGCTAGAATTGATGGTGTTGAGAACTTGGTATCTCATTGTTTACCAAAAAGTGAGGCACTCACAATTCTATAGACTTGAGACGGTTGGGTTGGCTTGGCTGTGGTACACAAATATATTCTCTATGTACCATGGCTTAGCTAATAAATCTATCTTCTCTTTATATAGTGGAACTAGGTATATATTCAAATTTAGTGGGGGAAACTGTCCTCCATGCAGCTGCTTGAGAAACCAGGCTAATGGAAGCTATACTATGTTCAAACTGTAGTTTCCAGAATTTTTCTAGGGTCCCCTCCATCCCAGTATGCCAAAAAGGAAACTGCTTGGAACCATCTGAAAAAGGTTACTATGGGTCAGACTTACAGGTTGCACAAATCACTGCACTCAATTTCGTTGACTGGAATCATAACTGCAAAGCAGGCATGGAAATGTAGTTTATCTCTGTGCCTAGAAGAAGAGGAAATGGATTTGAGTAAATAGTTGCCATACATATACATACATATGTGAGTATAATCTATAGTTTAGTATTAGTGGTACATATACACAGATACACTGTTATATGTACATAAGTTGTGTTATATGTACATAAAGACTAATATAAATACTGGTATTATATATGCCCAAATAAAGTGCTATGTATGTAACTATATACACGTATATAATGAGTACATAAAATATATAAATATATGTGTATATATAATATGTGCACATATACAAAAATACTTTAAGTTATATATACATAAAATAGTGTTATAAATATATGTATACATAGTACATGCATAAATAAAAATACATTAAGTTAAATGTACATAAAATAGTGTTATATATACACAAATATACATAAATAGCTTTGTTTTAAGTCTATTTGGGAGTGAATTAGTTTTGTTTGAAAGTTATATCTGCAGTTTATGTAATTTAGATTTAAATTACTAAACTTTTTGATTCCTTTTTCCACTCATTCTTTGATGTACTGATCAAATTTTTTTGCCACATGCCTTATATCCAAAATTCTTATAGCTATCTGAGCCTTTGCCTTCTTTTTGGTTTCCGTTGGCATCTCCCTAGTGCCTAGAGTGGGGATCTTTACTAATGGGCACAAAGGAAAGAAGCCTAATGAGAAATGGACTGCTTAGGTCCCTTTAAAAACAGCCCAGTTAGGGTGGGCAGACAGGTGCTTCAGACTTAGCAGCAAGACATCCTCGGTTTGTGGCTCTGGGCAGTTTGCAAAAACCTCCTTGGGGGACTGAGTTCTTTCAGCCAATCCTGTTTCTCTCCAGCAGCCTCAAGTGCATAAAATGTTCAGATCCTAAGCCTGGGAAGGGACATAAAAATCACATACATATTGTATTCAAAACAGAGGAGACAGGGATAAAACAGGTGCTAATAAAACTTAAGTGTAATTTTTCTTTTCATTTAAAAAAAAAAAATTTATTTGAGAGAGTGAGAGAGAAAGAGAGAGAGAAAGCAGAAGGACCAGCAGAGGGAGAGGGAGAAGCAGATTCCCTGGTGAGCAGGTAGCCCAACTCGAGGCTCAATCCCAGGACCCTGGGATCATGACCTGAGCCAAAGGCAGACACTTAACTGACTGAGCCACCGAGGTGCCCCTAAAGTATCATTTTTCACAGGGAGACTATCTCTTGACTAAGCCGACTAACTTCAAGGTAATGGAAATTGAATTCTTTCTTGCAGGAGAGTACATGACAAGTTTTTGCTGGTGAGGGTAGGGGTTCTTTCTTCCACGATGTATGTCCACCAGCAGCACCATGGGCAGGATGCCTTTGTCCGCTGGTTTAGTAACTGAATTACTTAGCTGTCTGTGGTTTGGATGGCAACAATGACCTGCGGGTGAGCGGGGAGAGGTCCAAACTGGTCTGATTTAGTGAGGTTCCCCTCCCGCCCCTATGGAGTTGTAGTTGTGTTATTTTTCTGGCATTTCTGTTCACTAGACCTGAGCTGATAAAGTGGCCCCTGGAGAAAGCTTACTTTAAGGTGGACACGTGGCATCTTTCTAAGGTTCTTGTCAAAGTACCAGCCTCAGCACAATAACATTTTTCTTTCTTCACACTTGTATCCTCAGCTGTATTTATCACCTTGCAGCGCATTTGCTGACAAGTCTGTCTCACCTGCTTGCTTTGTGAGCTTCAGCAAAGCTATCCTGTGTGTGCCATGTTCTTCAGGGAAAAAGCTCTGATGGCTGGCCCAGAACAAAACTCAATAAATTTATTTAAAGATAGATGCATATTGATTGAATAAGTAAGTTATATGTAGACAGGTGCTTTCATAATCTTGACTTTTTTTCGATTCTTAATGCTGTGTTTTAAAAGTTTAGTCTCCTTTAATGTAATTTTTTCATTCTTGTATTCATCTAATTTGGTTGAAATCTCTGCCTGGCTCTTGATTCTGAATTAGTGAAATCTGAATTAAAGTGGTCTTATCTCTACTGAGAAAGAGTTTCTTGGTTATACTTTTACACATATACATACACACACACCAGTTGTTTCAGAATATCATAATTAGTCATAATCAAGGTGAAACTTTTTTTTAACTAAGTGATACAATAATGTTTTCTGAAGTTAATTTTTTAGTATCATCAAATAGTATTTTTCATGGCAACTTTCTGCTCTTACGTGTACTTTATGTTCAAACCCTGGTTTTGCTACTATCAGAATGGCATCATTAAAACCTGGATAGGGAATAGATTTGTCACTGATACATTCACGTTTGAACTGCCATTTTAATTGGATTTGTTTGAAGGGTTTATGCATAAGAGACCATGATTTCCTAATTAGCAGAGTTGATAGCGTATTTTTGACAACATTATCCTGGCCTAGACCTCAGATACCTTTTGACTTATTACAAATATCTTCATGTTTCCCTCTTCTAATATATTGCCCTCAGTGATACATTAATATACAATGATCATTTTTCAATCATATACAATGATACATTATTAATTATTAATTATTATTGTATTAATTATTATTGTATTGTATAATTATTGTATAATAATTGTATAATTATTAATGTATCATATACAATGATACATTAATATACAATATCATTTTTCATATCCTCTTTAGTGAAATACGGTGAGTCTGGACTTGCTATTTTCAATTACGTTGTTTGCAGACACTTAGGAGAATGATTGTTTTGCTTTTTGGTAGGTAGAATTCCTTGAGTACTTACCTGTGCTGGTCCCTTCACTAGATTACTAACCTTCATTTTCCCAGACCTAAAAACAAAGGGTGGAGAAAGTACAGTTTATTCTCCTCCTTTGAAGCAGTTACGTTCTACACAGCTGCTGCAGATACTGAATTAGTGAAAGTTGAAGTGCTGTTCATCGGGAGAAATAACAGGTGCCTCAGATCAGAACATTTTTATCAACAGATCAATACATAACTTCTGTGTGTTCCTGTGTGCTTCTGTTTAAAGACCCTTATGTAATATATATTGTTGATTAATACTGAACTCATGGTCGACTTCACTGTATCTCATACGGAATGAAGGCACATCGAAGTCTATTTGTGCTTGGGAACAATAAATAGCATTTCCTCACTACATTTGGGGGCCATTTCAAAAAGCAAAATCACCAACAAAAAACACAAGAGTGCAAAAAATATGGCACTAAATGAAGAATGAAAAGGACACTCATTTAAGTCATGAAAGCTGCAGAGAGTCACCTTGTTCAGCCTCTCCTGGAAATGTGCAGGTTGGTGATTCAGATTTTTTTGTTCATCTGGTCATTTCTGCAAATGATTGTAAAATGCTGCAAGGACTGATTTTGGTGTTGCAAATAAGTTTTATTGAGTAGGCAAATGTACAAATGTGTAATGTGTAAATAAGGAGGAATGAATATATTATTACCCAAGTTTAAAGAAATAATCTGGGACTCAGGTGTTAAGTAATTTCAGTGCAGTAAGCATCTACTGAGGGCTAAGGTGCACTGAGCACCATACTGAGTAAGATGTGGTCCCTCTTTCTAGATATATGTCTATATTTATATAACTGCTTACTTAATAATGAATTGTATACTTTATCTAAATATGTTTATCCCTTAGTTATTCCCTTAATATATTCATTTCTTCTGAAAAAGAAAAGACAATCTTTAAAACTTTAGATATTTTAAAAATAAAATTTAGGGGTGCCCAGGTGGCTCAGTAAGCATTAAGCCCAGGTCATGATCTCAGAGTCCTGGGATCCAGCCCCCGTACCAGGCTCCCTGCTCAGCATTGAGTCTGTTTATCCCTCTGCCTCTGCCCCTGCTTCCTGCTCATGCTCTTGCTTGGTCTGTCTCTAAAATAAGTAAAATCTTTAAAAAGAAGTTATACTAAAAGTAAAATTTGACCTCAACCCTTCTGTTGCCTCTCTAATGAATCCCTTAGAGTTGAGCTCATAGCCAAGAGCTAAGAATTAAAAGTAGAAGATAAGTCAACAAAACTACAAGCTATCTTAGATTTTGTTCCTAAGGACTTCTCCAGATATGAACAGTGTGTTTAAGAATACACAGTGGTCAGTACCAAAATTAATGTTCCTAAAGCTTACCCATTCCTCACGGAGTATCAGTGTTGTAGAGATATAGACCTGCCATTTTTCAAAACAGACCTATCAGAATCCAGAAACCTAACAGTGTCAGAGTTTGAACTGAGTAATTGAGAACTAATACTTTTAATTTAAAGACTATGATTTTTTTGAGAAGTAAACTTAAAAGCACCTGGGTTTGCATCCTTATTGCTGACTTGCCTCATTCTGTGTGAATATCTTGAGATTCTACCACATTGTTCAATCTAAGAGTCTAAGCTGTTCACCATCATACCTTGCAGAAATTGCAGTTCTCTCCTTGAACCTCACACCTTCAGCTGACCGCCAGCCTTGAAATCCCTTCATAGGACCCTGCCTTTCATGCTATCCTGGACTTCTAAATCTGACCTTTGACCCATAGCCTGTCAGAATGTGCTTCTCTGAGCTGCATGCCTGAATTTCCTACTCTGAGTTCTCATCACGAGTGCTACATACGTTGGGGTGTGGGTCCGCTCAAAGGTCCTGGTCTTGTGTGGCCCTCCCTGCCACACACCTTGCTGGGGAATCATTGCCAGAATCATCCTTGGTTTGATCGTGTTTCAAAAGCAGAATACAAGTCATTCATAGCAAACAACGATTAAGTACTGCAGAAATCTGCTCTGTAGGTATGTGGTTAGAAAGAGTGGAGTGTAGTGGTTTAAAGTATAGGGTGTTCACTTAGGAGATGTGATTACTAATCTGTAAAAAGGAGAGAATTGGAAGGATTTGTGACAAATCCGTAAGATATTACATGTAGGATCATGTAGAACAATAGGTGCCACATGTGAATGGCTCAATAAATACTAGCTAATTGTATTGTGGTTTTTTTTTATTCTTTCCCAGCTCTCACAGATTATCAACATAGTCTTTGAAATGACTAATCAGATTGTACTTGGTGTATAAAATTGTTGATATTTAAATATAGTTTACATATATAAATATGCTTTACATATTGTGTATGTAAAGTTCTGAAACAGGAAACAGATTGCTTATACAGACTTTTAAAAATATTCACTCTATTTTGATTTTTTATTTCAATATGATGTATTGTATCAGCAAAATAATAGTAATAGGAAGATGCTGCCCAGAATATGAACATAACTTCACATAGACAGTTGAACATTTTATCTATACTTGTGAGAAACAGGCAATGGTAAGATCATGGACCCGGAGCAGTTATTTTGCAAATTGTCGCTTTTGGAGGGCGGGGGCCATTGTATGTATACTTTTCAAAACCTTGTGACTTCCGTATTGACTTATATGGAATAGGTCAATGAATATAATGTTGAATGAAGAATTACAAGTCATATTCTCAGCCTCATCTCTGTTTCTTTCTAAACTTTCTTCTTTTCTTTTTCTCCTCCCCTGACCATATACTGACATTGCTGATTTTTACAGCACTGCAGGTTTTCCCAGTGAGCAACAGTGATCCATTTGTGGATTCACATAACAGAAAAGCTGGTTGGTTGAACAGATTCAGTGTGTCTCCTTCTGCAAGTGCTTATCTTGTTCCCTGGTTGCTTTGTAATTTTTATTACTTTGAAAAAAGCATTTCTTTCTCATCTGTGCACTCAGATTATATAGGAGGCTTTTTCCTATTGAGTTATATTCTTATCAGGATATTTTGCTTCTATTTTATAAATAATAACATTATTGGACATAGGATGAAACCCTCTTGTAGTCAGTGCCAAAGGAAACAATACAATAGGCATGTGCAGTGGGGGATTAGCTAGATAGAGCAGCTATCTTGTTTTCCTTGCTTGCCTTTAATCAGTGCATTCATTCTCTTAAAACTTTCTTATCCATCTTTTGTGGGTACTGTTTGTGAATTTCCTTCCTTTCTTCCTTTTCTTTTTGTAACAGTGTTTCTGTTTCTTTAATTTATCAAGGTGTCACATACAACAGTCTTATTGTATTGTACTAAAGACATTCTCCTTTTTGCAAGAGAGTGTTTGTTGCTTGGTTTGCTCTTCTTTTGAGCTAACAAGGATATTGCCAGTTATTTTGCCTTTGATCCTACAACTGTGTTTCAGCTCTGGACTTTGTCTGTCAGTAATTTTTTTTTTAAACGGATTGAGCCCTTTTCCAAAGCAGATATATTGTCCTTTTTTAATGGAATTCCCATCTATGACAATTTGATTTTATTGTGACTTTCAACTATTGTAACTTTCTTGTATATGGGTGCCTACAGAATCCTTTTCTCTTTGTTTTGCTTTCTCTTTTGTTTTTAGACATGAAAACTTAGCCAGAGACTGGAGGGGAAAAAGAAAAAAGGAGAGAAGAAAAAAAGTGTTTGTGATCCAGAATGTTTTTAGTTCTAAATCTCAGCTTTATCATTACCCACTAAAACAGTACATCCTTTCTTTATCTATTTAGTTATAGGAGAGATGATTTTGCCAAAACCACACAAAGCTTCAGGGAATGTCTTTCTTTTGGGTTTGGGAAAAATGGCTAGGATTAAAGTAAAAGGAGCAAACCCCTTAGCAATTTACACATTCTATTTGTTTTCATGTAAAATTTATTAATCTCTGGTACATTTCTTTTAGAGAAGCAAATTTAGAAATCATTAAAGTGATGAGTGCTAGAAATAACTTTGGGTTTTATTTGCCTCCAGTAACAGTCAAAAGCAGCTATCACTGCCTTCAGTGTTCATTATCTGAAGATGGATCTTGTTATTGCTTATTTCAGTTTTTTTGGTTAGATAGGATAGCCATTCTAATCATTACTATTTCAGAGAAAATAGCTGGTGAGTTATTTGTATAGTAAGTAACTGCCAAATAAAGCATTTTGATGTAATTAATAACTTCGGTTCTGTTTTCTGTCTCAGCTTTAGTTTAGCCATGATATTGACTCAGTCCTACCAACCTGATTTACATATGAGTTAGTAAAATGGGACTCTGTTATCATATCTTTCTAAGTAACCTCTTGGCTTTTGTGAATAGGTCTGATTAAAACCCAGTTAAAATGCTCAGTCACATGTAGTGAATGAATTTGTTGACTGGGTATTTAACATGTTTTCATTGTATCCAGATATAGTCATGTTTCCCAAAGTTTTTCTTTTAAATACAATCAGCCCTATCAGCAGTAGCTTGGCTCCTATAGATAACGACTCTGTTCTACCTAGGTTTTGCTCTTCAACTGACTTATTTTTCTCAATGACACGTTCAACTTCTTTGAGCCTCCATCTTCCCATCTTTGAAATGAGGGTAGTGTTATCAAAGATCTCTCCTTTGGGCCCCCACTTTAGTCTCATTTCTAGGATAGATTAGAGAGAGACTTGCAGTATCTTCCTCTTGGACTCAAGACCCAAGAGGTCTCAGTACCTGTTTGTTAAAACATCCAGAGTTGTCAGCAGTAGTGTCCCCTGAAAGCAAGTTGTGTAGAACATTAATTGGCAAGAGTTGTGCCATAAAAATTTGCACATTAGCAAATGGAAGCCAACCCAAACTCATGAAACAAGGAAACTTGTCAAAGTTACCTAATCTGGGACGCCTGGGTGGCTCAGTTGGTTGAGCGGCTGCCTTCGGCTCAGGTCATGATCCCGGCGTCCTGGGATCGAGTCCCGCATCGGGCTCCTTGCTCCGCAGGGAGCCTGCTTCTCCCTCTGCCTCTGCCTGCCTCTCTGTCTGCCTGTGCTTGCTCTCACTCTCTCTCTCTCTGATAAATAAAAATAAAATCTTTAAAAAAAAAAGAAAGTTACCTAATCTTCCACCTTTAGAAATAGAGGTAATAGCTATTATCTTAGTAGAATTGTGTTCAACAGAGGAGAAAACATGTGTTCAACTCTGTTTCCAGAAATATAGCTGAGAAAAATGGAGGAGGAATATCTTCATGGCCAAAGTAACTGAATTTTGTAGAGGGCTGGGGGATGGACACTGGGGAGGGCACGTGCTATGGGGAGTGCTGTAAACTGTGTAAGACTGATGAATCACAGACCTGTACCCCTAAAACAAATAATACATTATAGTTAATTTAAAAATATTAGGAAGGGGCGCCTGGGTGGCTCGGTGGGTTAGGGCTGCTGCCTTCGGCTCGGGTCAGGATCCCAGGGTCGTGGGATCGAGCCCCGCATCGGGCTCTCTGCTCTGCGGACAGCCTGCTTTCTCCTCTGTCTCTCTCTGCCTCTCTGCCTACTTGTGATCTCTGTCAAATGAATAAATAAAATCTTTAAAAAAAAATATTAGGAAAAAAAGAAAAGAAGGAAAAGTGTCTGGAGACTGGTCACCAGTACTAAAGTCCTGAATTGTCAACAAATAAATGAGATTACTGGGTTGATGAGGGAGCGTTGAAGAGAAGTTTTCAGAAAGCCCAAAGGGCAACCAGCATGATGTGAGAACTGAGTTGAAAGGATCTGAGAACCAGAAAAGCATTTGATTTGATGAGTATCAGTGATGTTTCCTTTGGAAGTCTTTTCTCTGCTTTTATTCTTTTCAGATGAGTATCTGGCTCACTAATACTTCTCTCCTGCCATTTATAGACAGAAATAACTGTAAGGATTAACACTTCTGTGGTACTTATCCTGTGCCAGCCACTGTTCCACATACTTCATAAAACTAAATCATGTAATTCCTGCAACAACCCTAGAAACAGCTAGGGCATTGAGGCACAGAGAGTGTATGAGTCAAGAGAGACAGTTACGTCTTAGTAACAAACAACCCCTGAATCCTGGTGAGTTACAACAACAAAGGCATATATCTTACTCTGCCAAGTGGGTCTGTGGCTCTGTCCCAAGGCAAACTCACATCAGGACCCAGGCCTTTGCTGATCATAATGAGAGGAGAGAACATGGCACATCTTGTCCTGGCTCTTGGCCAGTTCCTGCCCAGAAGTTAAACATGGGCTCTCCACTCAACATTTCCTTGGCCAAAGCCAGTGCTCTGCCAAGCCTGATATCAGCGGGGTAGGGGAGACACGTCCTCCTACAGAAAAGGGGCAGTGTATGCTTGTAGATGATGCCCCATAATGGAATGGGAGGTCAGAGAGAGGGTACGTGGAAGATCAGGGATTCAGAACCCATGCAGCCTGTCTCCGGAGTCTGTTCTGTTAAACACAACTCCATTCTGCTTCTTTGGTTCCCTGTCTCCCAAGGGGATTTAAAATAAATTTTTAGAGCTTCTTATGAAATTCATAAAGATATTTTTAGTGACCGTACTTCTGAACAACCACCTATAATGTAAAAATGCTAAGTCCAGCTAGAATCACATGGACGGCATAGGATGAAGGTTAAGAATGGGGGCTTTGAAGCCAGGAGTACCTGGATCCAAGTCTTGACATCATCACTTACTAGCTCTGAGATCTTGTGGAAGATACCTAACCTCTCTGTGCCTTATTCTCTCCATATGTAAAACAGGGATGACAATAGTGCATACCTTATGGTGAGGGTGAAGATTAAGTGAGTTAATGATGAACTATAAAGGGCTGGGAGTATAATCACTACACAAGTATTATTATTCCCATTACTCCTATTCTCCTCTATCTTAAAAGTCACCAAAATATGTTCAAGGAATAGTGCTCACCACTTCAGCCAATGTCTGCCTTCAGGGACAGTAGGTGTCTTCCCTCCTTCAGAAAGTAGCTTCTTACTGTCTCTTTGAACTACTTACCACTTGCCTTTCCCCTCTTATGTTTTAAAATTTTTCTCTTACTGTGTCATTAATACAGATGATAATAAATGCTTACTTAGGCTTCTTTACATATAAAAAAAAGTTTACAATAACCTATTTTGACAGAATCTTTCTGCCAGTAGTTGTATTCTTTTTCTTCAAAACATTGCTACCATTGGCATACCGGTTGCTTTCCTGTTTTCTAAAAACACTTGTATCTTTGTTGAGAGTATCATGGATGGTCTTAAATCTAAGCATATCCTTCTTCCCCATTAGGTTCTTATTTGGTGTAAAATATATAAGATTATTTCACAGATTGGCCCCCACTCATTTCTTACCTCTTAGACATTAGACTTTGTTTTCTTTTTTTTAAAATTTTATTTATTTATTTTGACAGAGAGAGATCACAAGTAGGCAGAGAGGCAGGCAGAGAGAGAAGGGGAAGCAGGCTCCCCGCTGAGCAGAGAGCCCGATATGGGGCCTGATCCCAGGACCTTGAGACCATGACCGGAGCTGAAGGCATAGGCTTTAATCCACTGAGCCACCAAGGCGCTCCTAGATTTTGTTTTCTTATATCTCTTTTCCTTCTAAAGTTTTCCGTTGTTGACTTTTTTATTGATTTTTAGCTACTGGTCAGCTCAGATATTAACTGAATATTATACATATTTAGCCATGATTAGATTGTCTATTTACAAAGAAAATGAGTTTCTCCTTTATTCTCTAGATTTTCTAAATTGACATCCGTTAAAATTGCCTGTGTCTTTAAAAATCTTATTGTTGGTAATTTGAAACAGTCTTGCTGGTGATGGTGTGAAGCACAAGAAATAGAAAAGGGACATGTTTCCAGATTAGTTTGTATCTCCTGAGAGTGCATTCTCTGGTTCCGACATTATACGTGTTGTGGGAATGTGTACATGATTGATAGTTGATAATATTTCTAGGAGCATGCTTAACATAAATTGAGTCACACTGACAATGGAGACAGCAGGACAAAATCCAGAAAGCAACATATAGACTAAAGGCTAGTTATATATTCTAGAAGAAAGAAATGATGAGTAAGTTCAATATAAATTCTTAAGTCACAATGATAGTGGACGGGTCAAGACAATATGAAGAAAGCAAGATAGAGGCTTAATTCCAACCAGGTATTTTAACAGAAAATCTCCAATGGAGTTAGTCCAGTTGGAATGAATGGAAAAATTATTAAATTAAAAATATATCTGGTTGTTTATTTTTGCTACAGATATAAGAATGGATTAATTAGGAGTACATAGAAAGCATTTTCCAAAGAAAAGGCAACACATAAAAAGTATGAATGCTCAACCCATATGGCAGATACTAATAATTGTTTACTTCTTTGGGATTAGTTGCCAGTCTATAATGGGGAGAAGGAGCATATCTAAGCTAGCACTACATAGCCCTGACCCCGGGCCAAAAGCTCATCAATCCAGAGTGTGTGCCTCACTAAAACTACATCAATCAGGATCTTATTCCAAGGAGTTTAAGATGTGAAAGTGTGGGGAAATAGAAACAGGAGTCCTGAGAGCTAGGCCAGGGCATCATGGGAGCACCTAGTGAACATCTGTGACTTCTTACTGAAGAGACCCCTGGAAGTGCCCAGGTTCTTGCCCTTCATAGCATTTGGTGGTTCAGTTGCTCCTGAAGTATCATAATCTGCTCAATCAAATGCTTCATCTTTCTTATTCTGTCTGGAGTTTGTTTCTGTTACTTGCAGGTAGGAGAAATCAAATACATGCAATCTATATGAAAAGATTAGAAAAGAAGAATCTATCAGACTATGAAGCTCAATAGTGAAAATAATTCTTCAAGGAAAGTAGATGAGCTTCGTTCTGATAGATTATGGACTCATAAAAATGATTTAGCAAATGATCAGATCAGTAAGAAATGCTGAATGCTTTGGGGGGAAAGGTTATTATGTTGAATGGTTTACAAAAATCAGACAATTTATAGTTCTCCTAAGGCTTGATAATGGTTCAGTTGGGTGGAGACTTGACCTAGTGAGGGCCTGGTTATGGTTCTGTCTCTAGACAGACAAGTTCCAGGACCAAAGGTCACCCAACCCCTAGTCACCTAAAAGTGACAAGTGCACATCCATGTAATGGGGGTGGCAGCCAGAGAGCAAGTTAGTGTATTTGCAAACCCTTCCCAGTCTAGAAAATCAACCAAGTCAATATTCTTATAATAGAGCACCAAGATATACTGGACATCCCAGTAGAGTGACTAAAAAGAATGTGAAGATGAAAATACTAAAAATGTTTTTCTCATAAAGAGAATGCGTTATCTGTGGAGGTTTAGCTATGGGGTGTACTATTTGACTTTCATATAGTTGTCTTGAACTCTCGAGAAATGGCATGTAGAAGAAGTGAGAGTCTTAGATTTAAAAAAAAAGCAGCAACAACAGCTCTGGAGTCAATAGTTTATGGTTTTATAGTCATAAATTCCCATGTTTGGCTTCTGACTTTTTATAGCTCTTAACGTGTGTGAAATGTGACTACCACTTCCTCTATAATGATTTCCATTTTTTTTTTCCTGATAAGAAGTAAACACTCCTTCTGCTGAAAATATATTATACTTTGCTTGGAGCACCCATTACACTTTACCAGATTATTTATATATTTGTATATTTGTAGAGATGTATTGTGTTCAATATATATATATAGGTGATGGATTTTATTTTATTTTTTGCTGCGGCTGCCTTAGCAAAATATCACACACTAGGGGGCTTAAACAACAAAAATTACCATCTCTTGGTTCTGGAGGCTGGAATTTAAGATCACAGTGTTGACAGAGTGGTTTCTCTCTGAGGGCTGCAAGAGAGAATCTGTCCCAGGCCTCTCCGGTCCCTTCTGGTGACTTGCTGGCAATCTTTGTCATCCTTCAGCTTGTAGACATATCATCCCAGTCTCTGCATCCATCACCGTGGTGTTTCTCCTGTGTGTCTGTCTTCAAATCTGTCCCTTT
The DNA here is from genome assembly GCA_003697995.1 of Taxidea taxus jeffersonii. Lineage (NCBI taxonomy): Eukaryota > Metazoa > Chordata > Mammalia > Carnivora > Mustelidae > Taxidea > Taxidea taxus. The sequence goes on along the minus strand of RCUC01143534.1, from coordinate 47,399 downwards.
AAGGACTCCAGCCATACTGGAGTAGGGCCCACTCTACTAACCTTACGTTAACTTGACCACCTCCAAGTAAGGTTACATTCTAAGTTACTAGGAATTAGAACTTCTACCTAAAGGTGTTGGGAGACACAGTTCAATCTGTAGCACTGGATATAGAAACAGAATGTTCTTGGACTATAGAAGTTAAGCCTTCTCCTCACAGTTTCTTCCATAAAGCCTAACAAAATGCCTCCAACAGAGCAGACAACGTACTATGTGTGGAGTGAATTGACGGCATTGCCCGTCTATTGTGAAAGTCACCCTTTTATTCAGCAGAACTCGTTTTGTGTGTGTAACTCATCCCATAAATGAAGAGAGGAGAATTAGGTACACATTTGGCTGTATCTAGTCCACCAGGATTTCCCATTATCTCTTGCAACCATTTCTCCCAGGAATCTACAAGCTGCCGTCTTCTGAGTCTAGACAGATGGCTTAAGTCTAGTCACAGATCCTATCTTGGGACTCTCATGGAAATAGAGACAGAATGTAATTTCAGGGCCATTGATAATTGAAAGCCGTGGAAAAGAAATTAATTGTCACATAAGGGCTATTTTTGCACACACCGACAGGTATGGAAAACTCCCTAGGAGATGGTTAGCACAAAGAAAGAAAATTTTCTTTTCCCTATCCCTTTCCCTATTAAACTACACATAGCCCATCACTTTGGAATGTTACCAAAATTGATGGAACAAAATCAAACATTATTAATATAATTCTCTTGTTTTACAAAGTTTTTCTTATATGCCAGACATAATACTGACCTACAATAGTGGAATTTTAATACTAAAGGTGGAAATATGGGGGTAGGGCATGAAAACATGGGGAATTCCAAGTTCCATGAAAATACATGGATATTTAAGGACTCCTCATTCTGAAATCTAGGTTTCTTCAGAAGTGAAACTTTAGTTTAAGAAAACAGGTGGCTCTTCAGTGATTCATAAAAATTCTGTCTCAAGGAAATCTGTTTTGAAGTCTCTGAACTGACTTTATGCTCAAAAAATGAGTTATTGTAGAAGTTAAGACTAGAAATTCATATTTAAACTTGGAGGGAGTTTTTTTGCTCTAATATGTATTTCAGAATCAGGTACGGGACTTTGGGATAGAGAAGAGAAGAAGACAATGAGGTTGCTTTAACTCAATATTGCGTGAAATAAGTCAGTAAAGCCTGAGTGTATTAACAATGTTGTGATGAAAGCATGCATTATTCTGGTGAGAGCTGACAGTTCCAAGTAAAAATACAGAGAAAACCCAGCAATACAAGTTAATTCCTCCATTGATATATTTATTTACTAACAGTATTAGCTGGTACATATAAAACATGCAGAATGCTTCATAGGTGACCATAGTAATAAGATTTGCAGGTAGCTTATGTGATTTTATTGGCACATTAAGGTCTGGGCATCGGACTAACTTCTGATACTTACTATGGGTGGAGGCCACTTGTGATCTTGCCTCAAGTCAGTGAGGTGATCTTTGCTCTGAAGCCTGATCTTTCATTTGTTGAGGGTATGTGTTCTTGGACACAGGAAGATTGTAAAGTCCTAGTCCTATGAGTCTTAGAGCCAATTAGAGGAGAAAAACTTTGAATCAGGCAATTGTTTTAGGCAACAAGAGGGACCTTATAGATGAATCTCTGAATCAGGAAATGAAAATCCAAGTGCACTTTAAGACATCATTTTTGCAAGTGGAAGAGCATTCAGGGTAAAACAATTTTGAGCATACCTCCATGACATGGCATTGAGGGTACTAGAAATTTAAAAAAAAAAAAAATTGCAGAAGCTCCCGAAAACTCGATAGGGAGAACCACGTGGATGAAAGACCTTTAGAAAGGCAGGTAGCTAAAATTAATTTGTTTTTACTAATGATCTTTGTATTTCAAAACACTGAGTTCTTTGAAAAGTCTCTGTATTTATTATTTTGGGGGGAAGGGAGAGGGAATTCCTTAATCAGTAAGGTTCATTATTAAACTCCTGCTCTCTCCCAGAGTCTGGGAATGTGTGTGTTGGCCATGCTGAGTACAGCTCCCTCTTAGTTATTGCGGCACAAAATCACATGAAGGTCACCAATTTAAAACATATTCTCAACTTACTGATTTGTATGCACTGTGAATGTGAATAAAATCCCTTAAAGTATGGGCGCCTGGGTGGCTCAGTGGGTTAAGCCTCTGCCTTTGGCTCAGGTCATGATCTCAGGGTCCTGGGATCGAGTCCTGCATCGGGCTCTCTGCTCAGCAGGGAGCCTGCTTCCTCCTCTCTCTCTGCCTGCCTCTCTGCCTACTTGTGATCTCTGTCTGTCAAATAAATAAATAAATAAAATCTTTTAAAAAAATCCCTTAAAGTATGTAATAAGAGAGTAAAAGTTTGTGTTTTAAAGTTTTGGGGCCAACATGGACATTACTTATTGGAAGAAGTACATGAAGAAGTTTGTTTCATTTGGGTTCTATGTCTAGAAGTTTCTCAAATTCTTTTCTCGTGCTGAATATCTGAGTGGATGAGTAATTAGATGATCTGCTTTGGAAAGGCTAATTAATTTAGCTGTTACACAGGGACTGCTGCCACCAGTCTCTCCATCTGCCCGCTTGACAAGGGCCCCTGGCACTCGGCATTGTCATTCTTCTGTGGTGGGTGACTCCCCAGGATGCCTGTGTCTGCAGAGAATGGTCCTAGGCCTCCTGGCGGAGCTGACCTGCTTGCCTTACAGACATACTAGGTCACCACCATGCTCATATTCTTGGGGCCCACTCAGAAATGGGGAAGGCCGATGATTCATTGAAACCTTTGCTCGAAATTTTCAGTGTGACTCTGTGCCCCAAGGTATAAATGACAGTAATCATCTGTCTAATTTCTTTGAGGCAGTTGGCGGTATCTTTGTAGGGAAAAATGCTGGAGGTTAGGGGTGTGCTGTTAATTGAAACAAAATTTATGCCTGAGCATTGGTTTATGTTGGGAGTTTGATTACTGTTTTTATTCTACTCTGCGAAAAATGGAGGTGGAATTCTACGTATTCCAGAAAAGTTCTATCAGCGGTTTTTATATTGATTGGCATTGAAGTGGTTAGGAATGTGTGTCATCCTTAGAGACCTCAATAATTTCATGCATTATTTGTGACTACTTCCCTAGCAGTAGAGTTTGTGGTAACAGGTGATAGTGGATATGGAGGTACAAGTCTAACAAGTGGGATTTTAACTGAATATATATTCAGTGCTGTTTTGCATTTTTTGGAAAACATGCATGGCGGTATTTAAACTTAAGAGCAGTGGCATGATGGGTATGTTTTACAGTCTGCTTGAGCCTTAGTTTCCCCATGGAAGGTACAGCAACAGTGCTCTAGCTGTGGGCCACAGGACTCCAAGGGGTCTATGACCTTTACAGGGATCTATAAGTCAAACCTAATTTTATAAGAAGACTAAAATATTACTTCACCTTTCTCACTCTCCTTTGTCATAAGCATATGCTGGTTTGCCAGAAGCTACTCACCCTGTGACATTGCAGCCTTCTGAATATAGACAGAGAAAGGAGGATCCAGATGTAATTTTTGTCAGCCAGATAGGAAAGACATTTGCAAATGTATAAAACAATGCCACTCTTCTTACTGATTTTTGTTTTAGAATCTATAGCTATATTCACAGTTAAATGGTGCTTACATTAACCTGTGATGGAATTACTATTATTCCCAATAAATTAATATGTATTTTCAAAATCTCAGTTTAATTGGGAATATGGTAAATATTGATCAGGAGAACCCACAGAAACAAGTCTTTGGAGTCCTCGGTGATTGTTTTCAAAAGTGTAAAGAGGTTCCAAATCCAAAAATTTGGGAATCATTGCTGTATAACAGAGTTGATGATGATACTCATGTCATGGCATTGTTTGAGGTAGAGATGTTTCATGTAAAGTGTTAAGGGTAGTGCTTGACATAGTAATCATTCACTAAATGTTAGCTATTAACTCTTATCTTTTTAAGTTGAGGATGTGGTGATACAATGTATTGAAAAGGAAGAGGCAAGACACATCAGTCACATGTCTCCAAAAGAAGTGACCTGGATGAAACCATGACCCAGAGGGGCAGTAAAGTCTAATACCATTCCATTAAAAAGACTTGAGGAATTTAGGGAATCGCAGTGAAAACATGGTACAGAGATTCTTCATTGTTAAAATATTTATGAGGAAAAACCAGTTTTCCCTGTATGACTTGTTGCTGAGACGTATGATCTTTAGAAAAATGAGTTTATTTTAGAAATAGTAGAATGTATCTTCCCATTTAAAAGAGGTTCAATTTCAATCTTCTGATAAAATTATCACCTGGCCTTAATGTTAAAATCCAGCTTTGAATGCAGTACTCTTGTGTTGTGCTTATGATATCTTAGGGCACAGGTTTATTTAGGTGTGCTGTCTGTCAGACCTTGAGCTCTCTGAAAGTGGGACCATCTATTTATCCGTATTTCCTTGGGGCCCAGAAGACTGTCAGGCAGAGAACGAATTCACATTGTTTGTTGAATGAATCAGAATTTTCATCATCATTGGATTATATGGCCACTTAGCAGAACATTCTGAATAAATTAAAAGAGATTGATGTATATATCATATCATACATAACTATTTATGTATTTAAATAATTTGAAATACTTTGGAATTTAAGAGTTTAACCTAAGAACTGAAACTAACATGAAGTTAGGGTTATTTGGGAGATGCTACGGGATTCTTTAATACCACAGTATCTTTGGGTTTATAAAATGCCAACAAATTCTTTTTTCTTTTTAAATACACATATGAGCATGCCTAGCCTTTATTTTTTATATTTATTTTTGTTCTAGTTGATTATAATTTATTTTATTTCCTGTTATTCTTTGTTTTTCTAGGGAAGTCAAGTAGAGATGACACATTATCTGGCAGTTTCATCAAAACACAGAGTACCTACTCACTGGTGTGCCTAATGCATTGTTTGTATCAAGTAGTTTGTGGCAACGAGACTCACAATGAGTAGACATAATTCTTCACACTTAGGCTGCAAGCTGGTGCTGCTCTTCCTCCAGGGCATCCTCAGGGGGGTCCCATCTGCCTGGTAGAGAGCTGGGCTGCTCACTGGTTTCATTCTCACCCATTCAGGGGGTGTGCCTGCAAAAGAGTTGCAAAAGAACATTGATTTGTCTCTAGACAGGCCTGCCTTTGACACTCATGCAACAAATGGATCTATGGTGTCCTTAAGTTTGTGGCCTCCACACATCATAGCTGAATATAGTCCTCCCCTGCAAGCTGCTGATTGTTTCTCTGAGCATGCTGACCTCACGGGTCTTTTCTGGACTTGACAAATGCCAACATCCTTTTGTCTTCATGGAAGACAGTCTTCCCATGGGCTGAAACTGCATTTATATCCATGGTATGGGGAATATCCAGGGTTCATATAAATGCTTTTTGGTGGTGGTGTTGTTTCTTGTCTTGAGTTGAAATTATCTGGGACAATGCTGACAGACTTCAGAAACCTGGGACTAACTCACCTTTTGGGTAAAACATTGAGTAAGGAAAGTAGTTCTGTTTCATCCCTGTTGGAGGGAAGAATTCTCTTTGCATTTAACTGAAAGGGAAGTGTTTGTGGGTCTCTTTTGTTTCATTGTGTATATATTCTTTATATCCTTTTTTTAAATGCCTGTTCTGTAAATAAGGATCCACAGCTCTCAATAAAATGTCCTGAGAATTTGTTTTGCAATCATAAAGTCAATACCCCCTTCATAATAAGCTACTGGCTCTGCTACAAACACAAAACAGTAATGCATTGCAAAGGCACAGTTGTCTGTTTCCAGCAGATGAGCTAAAGTCCTCAAATAGGAGCAAGAGTGTATGTGTATGTGACTGTTTAATTTGCCTTGGGTAGCATGCTAGTCAAGGATTCTTTCTTTATTTTTGAACAAAGCTGTTTTTAAGAACCCTGAATTTGCATGAAAAAGATGCTGGTCCCGTTTGGTTTCCCCACATATATTGGGACCTTGGGGGTTTGAAGATATGGTTTGCCAAGGACTGCTGAACCCAAGGGCAAATGAGATGACTATAGAAAAGGCAGACCCACTTATTTTTAATACTTTGACTAAGTTGATCATTTGAGCCAAGAAATTAGAACATCTAGAAATGCTGAGATTTTTCACCATAGATACTTTCACCCATCTGATAACTCTGTCACTTCCTTAAATTTTTATCAAGAATGACAGTCCTTTCATACAAAACTAAAATATAATTCCTACTAAAAACAAAAATCTTGCAAGTACATGACACACCAATATTATGACAGATTTGGGAGATAGAAAGTACCAAACCTCAAAAAAGTATTCTTTTTTGCTTTTTATTTTGGCCTTGAAACACTTTTCAAAGGAAGTTGGATTCAGAAACTTATGACATAAAATAGGTCAAAATTGGGATGCTTTGCTTAGTGGGACTCAGATGGTACTGGACTTGTCCTTCCTACACCATAGAAAACTCCCAGCTGTTACTTACAAGTCTTAAAGGTGCCTGCTCCATGACATTATGTATATTGCATTTCCTGAATAAATGATTTAAACCAATTACAGAGCATGGTTTTAAAGAGATAGTTTGTATTCGCTATTCTCACAATTTCTGCTTGTTCATTAGCTCACTACTTTGTATCAGTGTAACTCCCAAGTAACTAGACTTAAGCAAGTTTACAACATTTTAATTTTTTTTTTATTTTTATTTAAACATATAATGTAACCCCAACACCCTCTCCAAACACCCCTCTCCCCCACCCTCCTCAGTTGGTTTTATGACATTAAGAGTCTCTTTTGGTTTGTCTCCCTCCCGATCCCATCTTGTTTCATTTATTCTTTTCCTACTCCCGTAACCCTCACCCCCGTTGCATCTCCACTTCCTCATATCAGGGAGATCATATAATAGTTGTCTTTCTCCAATTGACTTATTTCAATAAGCATAATACCCTCTAGTTCCATCCATGTCGTTGCAAATGGCAAGATTTCATTTCTTTTGATGGCTGCATAGTATTCCATTGTATATATATAACCACTTCTTCTTTATCCATTCATCTGTTGATGGACATCTAGGTTCTTTACATAACTTGGCTGTTGTGGACATTGCTGCTATAAACATTCCAGCGCACATGCCCCTTCAAATCACTATGTTTGTATCTTTAGGGTAAATACCCAGTAGTGCAATTGCTGGGTCATAAGTTAGCTCTATATTCAACTTTTTGAGGAACCTCCATGCTGTTTTCCAGAGTGGTTGCACCAGCTTGCATTCCCACCAACAGTGTGGGAGGGTTCCCCTTTCTCCACATCCTCGCCAGCATCCGTCATTTCCTGACTTGTTCATTTTAGCTATTCTGACTGGTGTGAGGTGGTATCTCATTGTGGTTTTGATTTGTATTTCCCTGATGCCGTGATGTGGAGCACTTTTTCATGTGTCTGTTGGCCATCTTGATGTCTTCTTTGCAGAAATGTCTGTTCATGTCCTCTGCCTCTTGATTGGATTATTTGTTCTTTGGGTGTTGAGCTCTTTATAGATTTTGGATACTAGCCCTTTATCTGATATGTCCTTTGCAAATATCTTCTCCCATTCTGTCAGTTGTCTTTTGGTTTTGTTGACTGTGTCCTTTGCTGTGCAAAAGCTTTTGATCTTGATGAAGTCCCAATAGTTCATTTTTTCCCTTGCTTCCCTTGCCTTTGGTTTTGTTCCTAGGAAGAAGTTGCTGCGGCTGAGGTCGAAGAGGTTTCTGCCTGTGTTCTCAAGGATTTTGATGGATTCCTTTCTCACGTTGAGGTCCTTCATCCATTTTGAGTCTCTTTTTGTGTGTGGTGTAAGAAAATGGTCCAATTTCATTTTTCTGTATGTTGCTGTCCAATTTTTCCAACACCATTTGTTGAAGAGGCTGTCTTTTTTCCATTGGATATTCTTTCCTGCTTTGTCAAAGATTAGTTGACCATAGAGTTGAGGGTCTATTTCTGGGCTCTCTATTATGTTCCATTGATCTATGTGTCTGTATTTGTGCCAGTACCATACTGTCTTGATGATGACAGCTTTGTAATAGAGCTTGAAGTCCAGAATTGTGATGCCAACAACTTTCGCTTTCTTTTTCAATATTCCTTTGGCTATTTGAGGTCTTTTCTTGTTCCATATAAATTTTAGGATTATTTATTCCATTTCTTTTAAAAAATGGATGGGATTTTGATAGGGATTGCATTAAATGTGTAGATACCTTTAGGTAGCATAGACATTTTCACAATATTTATTCTTCTAATCCATGAGCATGGAACATTTTTCCATTTCTTTGTGTCTTCCTCAGTTTCTTTCATGAGTACTTTATAGTTCTCTGAGTATAGATTCTTTGCCTCTTTGGTTAGGTTTATTCCTAGGTATCTTATGGTTTTGGGTGTAATTGTAAATGGGATTGACTCCTTAATTTCTCTTTCTTCTGTCTGGTTGTTGGTGTAAAGAAATGCAACTGATTTCTGTGCATTGATTTTATATCCTGACACTTTACTGAATTCCTGTACAAGCTCTAGCAGTTTTGGAGTGGAGCCTTTTGAGTTTTCCACATATAGTATCATATAATCTGCAAAGAGTGATAGTTTGACTTTTTCTTTGCCGATTTGGATGCCTTTAATTTCTTTTTGTGATCTAATTGCTGGGCTAGGACTTCTAGTACTTTGTTGAATAGCAGTGGTGATAACGGACATCCCTGCCATGTTCCTGACCTTAGTGGAAAAGCTCTCAGTTTTTCTCCATTGAGAATGACATTTGTGGTGGGTTTTTCATAGATGGCTTTGATAATACTGAGGTATGTGCCCTCTATCCCTACACTTTGAAGAGTTTTGATCAGGAAGGGATGCTGTACTTTGTCAAATGCTTTTGCACCATCTATTGAGAGTATCATATGGTTCTGGTTCTTGTTCTTTCTTTTGTTAATGTATTGGATCACATTGATTGATTTGCAGATGTTGAACCAACCTTGCTACCCTGGAATAAATCCCACTTAGTCGTGGTGAATAATCCTTTTAATGTACTGTTGGGTCCTATTGGCTAGTTTTAGTGAGAATTTTTGCATCTCTGTTCATTAAGGATATTGGTCTGTAATTCTCTTTTTTGATGAGATCCTTGTCTGCGTTTGGGATCAAGGTTATGCTGGCCTCATAAAATGAGTTTGGAAGTTTTCCTTCTATTTCTATTTTTTGGAACAGTTTCAGGAGAATAAGAATTAATTCTTCTTGAAATGTTTGGTAGAAAAAAAAAAAGAAATGTTTGGTAGAATTCCCCTGGGAAACTGTCTAGCCCTGTGCTTTTGTTTGTTTGGAGATTCTTGATGACTGTTTCAATCTCCTTACTGGTTATGCGTCTGTTCAGGTTTTCTATTTCCTCCTGATTCAGTTGTGGTAGTTTATATGCCTCTAGGAATGGATGCATTTCTTCCAGATTGTCAAATTTGGTGGCATGGAGTTCCTCATAATATGTTATTATAATTGTTTGTATTTCTTTGGTGTTGGTTGTGATCTCTCCTCTTTCATTAATGATTTTATTTATTTGGGTCCTTTCTCTTTTCTTTTTGATAAGTCTGGCCAGGGATTTATCAATCTTATTAATTCTTTCAAAGAACCAGCTCCTAGTTTCATTGATTTGTTCTATTGTTTTTTTGGTTTCTATTTCATTGATTTCTGCTTTGATCATTTTTTCTCTTCTCCTGCTGGGTTTAGGCTTTCTTTGTTGTTCTTTCTCGAGCTCCTTTAAGTGTAGGGTTAGGTGGTGTATGTGAGACCTTTCTTGTTTCTTGAGAAAGGCTTGTATCGCTATATATTTTCCTCTCAGGACTGCCTTTGCTGTGTCCCACAGATTTTGGACCATTGTGTTTTCATTATCATTTGTTTCCATGATCTTTTTCAATTCTTCTTTAATTTCCTGGTTGACTCATTCATTCTTTAGAAGGATGCTGTTGAGTCTCCATGTATTTGGGCTCTTTCCAAATTTCCTCTTGTGATTGAGTTCTAGCTTCAGAGCGTTGTGGTCTGAAAATATGCAGGGAATGATCCCAATCTTTTGATACCGGTTGAGACCTGATTTATGACCCAGGATATGATCTATTCTGGAGAATGTTCCATGGGCACTAGAGAAGAATGTGTATTCTGTTGCTTTGGGATGGAATGTTCTGAATATATCTGTGATGTCCATCTGCTCCAGTGTGTCATTTAAGGCCTTTATTTCCTTGTTGATCTTTTGCTTGGATGATCTGTCCATTTCAGTGAGGGGAGTGTTAAAAGTCCCCTACTATTATTGTATTATTGTCAATGTGTTTCTTTGATTTTGTTATTACTTGGTTTATATAGTTGGCTGCTGTCATGTTAGGGGCATAGATATTTAAAATTGTTAGATCATCTTCTTGGACAGACCCTTTGAGTATGATATAATGTCCTTCCTCATCTCTTATTATAGTCTTTGGCTTAACATCAAATTGATCTGATATAAGGATTGCCATCCGAGCTTTCTTCTGATGTCCATTAGCATGGTAAATTGTTTTCCACCCCCTCACTTTCAATCTGGAGGTGTCTTCGGGTCTAAAATGAGTTTCTTGTAGGCAGCATTTTAATGGGTTTTATTTTTTTATCCATTCTGAAACCCTGTGTCTTTTGATTGGGGCATTTAGCCCATTTACATTCAGGGTAACTATTGAGAATTATGAATTTAGTGCCATTGTATTGCCTGTACAGTGATTATTACTGTTTATTGTCTCTGTTCCTTTCTGATCTACTACTTTTAGGATCTCTCTTTGCTAAGAGGACCCCTTTCAATATTTCCTATAGAGCTGGTTTGGTGTTTGTAAATTCTTTCAGTTTTTGTTTGTCCTGGAAGCTCTTTATCTCTCCTTCTATTTTCAATGATAACCTAGCTGGATATAGTATTCTTGGCTGCATGTTTTTCTTGTTTAGTGCTCTGAATATATCATGCCAGTTCTTTCTGTCCTGCCAGGTCCCTGTGGATAAGTCTGCTGCCAATCTAATATTTTTTACCATTGTATGTTACAGACTTCTTGTCCCGGGCTGCTTTCAGGATTTTCTCTTTGTCGCTAAGACTTGTAAATTTTACTATTAGATGATGGGGTGTGGACCTATTCTTATTGATTTTGAGGGGAATTCTCTGCACCTCCTGGATTTTGATGCTTGTTCACTTTGCCATATTAGGGAAATTCTCTACAATAATTCTCTCCAGTATACCTTCTGCTCCCCTCTCTCTTTCTTCTTCTTCTGGAATCCCAATTATTCTAATGTTGTTTCGTCTTACCGTTTCACTTATCTCTTGAATTCTCCCCTTGTGGTCCAGTAGTTGTTTGTCTCTCTCTTGCTCACCTTCTTTATTCTCTGTCATTTGGTCTTCTGTATCACTAATTCTTTCTTCTGCCTCATTTATCCTAGCAGTGAGAGCCTCCATTTTTTATTGTATCTCATTAATAGCTTTTTTTATTTCAACTTGGTTAGATTTTAGTTCTTTTATTTCTCCAGAAAGGGCTTTTATTTCTCCTGACAGGGTTTCTCTAATATCTTTCATGCCTGTTTCAAGCCTGGCTAAAACCTTGAGAATCATCATCCTGAATTCTAGATCTGACATATTACCAATGTCTGTATTGATTAGGTCCCTAGCCTTTGGTACTGCCTCCTGTTCTTTTTTTTTGTGGTGAGTTTTTCCGCCTTGTCATTTTGTCCAGATGAGAATATATGAAGGAGCAAATGAAACACTAAAAGGGTAGCAAAGACCCCAGGAAAATGTACTTTAACCAAATCAGTAGAGACCCCAAATCGTAGGGGGGGAGGAAGGGGGTAAAAAGAAGTTCAGAATAGAGAAAAAAAATTTTTAAAAAGAACACAAATAAAGAAAAAAATATAAAAAAAGGAAAAAAATATATATATATATTAGACTGGTGACTAGAACAGGGTCACCCACTTAATTTTGGGAGTATTTTGGTCTCTTAGAACAAACTACCTCCCCAAATTTTAAAGAATGAAAAATATATATAAGGGTAAGCACAGTGAAGGGATGGAATATGACTATAAAGATGCAAAAATTTTTTTTTAAATTTCTAACAAAGGAGTTGAGAAGGTAAGTTGGTAGGGATAATTAAAAAAAAGGAAGTGGAGAGAACTTGCTTGGGCTGGAGACTAGATCAAGCCCGGTGCTAGATTTAGGGTGTATTTTGATCTATTAGAAGAAGTTGTACCCCAGATTTTTTAGAAGGAAAAAACCCCATGTGTATACAAAGAATAAAGTTAGATACAATGAAGGATAAAATATGACTATAATAATAAAGTTTCAAAAAAGATTTTTTTAAAGAAAGTTATTAAGATAAACTAGTTAAAAAACGTTAAAAGAGGAAAGGGTAAAACTTAAAAAAAATTAGCAGAAGAGAAAAAAAATTAAAAAAATTAATTAACTTTTCAAGACTAAAGATTCATGGGAAGAAAACCATGAATTCCACGCTTTGCTTTCTCCTCCTCTGGAATTTCGCTGTTCTCCTTGGTAAGTGAACTTGGTCTTGGCTGGATTTCTTGTTGATCTTCTGGGGGAGGGGCCTGTTGTAGTGATTTTCAAGTGTTTCTGCCCCAGGCGGAATTACACTGCCCTTACCAGGGGCCGGGCTATGTAATCCGCTTGGGTTCGCTTTAGGGAGCTTTTGTTCCCTGAACGCTTTACATAGAGTTCTGGAGGACGGGAATGACAATGGCGGCCTCCCAGTCTCTGGCCCGGAGGAGCCAAGAGCTCGGGGCCCCACTCTTCAGTGCGCCTTCAGAGAAAAGCGCTTAATCACTCCCATCTCCCCAGCCTCCAGCCCCACTCGGAGAAAATCACACTCAATCACTCCCGTCTCACTGGCCTCTGGCTGCACTGTGAGGTCACCCAGCCTGTGGCCAAGCGTCTCTGTCTCTGGCACACAGCCCCCCTGGAGTCTCCGAACCCCGCAGATCCCTGGGCTCTCCTAGGTCGGAGTCTCTCCAGATCTCCTGGGGACCCCATGCACAGAGCACCGGCCTGTGTCACAGATTACAGTTCAAGGTAACCCTGAGTTGAGAGCTCACTCCTTGGCTCTGTCTCTGCAGCCGGCTTCCCCGCTCTAATACCTGTGAGCTCTGCAACTCTCAGACACCCCTGGTCCTTCTGTGACCCCACGGGACCTGAGGCCACGCTGTCCCGTGAGGTCTTCACCCCGGTTTAGCCTCTGGAGCGATATCCCTCCGTGAAGCGAACTTTTAAAAGTCCTGATTTTGTGCTCCGTTGCTCCGCTGCTTGCCGGGAGCTGGCCTCTCCCCCTGCGGTCTATCTTCCTGTCGCGTTGGATTCACTTTTCTGCCTGCCCTACCTTTCAGAAAGTGGTCACTTTTCTGTTTCTAGAGTTGTTGCTCTTCTTCTCTTTGCTCTCCTTTTGGATTTGTAGGTGTTCAGAATGGTTTGATAAGCTATCTAGCTGATCTCCTGCTGCCTGATGTCACCTCAGCCTGCTACTTCTCCACCATCTTGATTCCTCAAGTTTACAACTTCTATAAATAAGGAGCTCTAGGTTGCAGGGCTCATTCTGGGGATTGTCATTTCTGTGACCCAGACCACACCAAGATTTCTCATGCATGTGTTACACATTTCCACGTGGCTATTTGAAGTTGGGTACGTCTCTGGCCACATGGTGGTAGGTCAAACCTAAGCTGGTGTTTCCGATTTCTATATATTTATTTATTTGTTTGTTTGTTTTAAAGATTTATTTATTTATTTGACAGACAGAGATCACAAATAGGCAGAGAGGCAGGCAGAGAGAGAGAAGAGGAAGCAGGCTCCTCACCAAGCAGAGAGTCCCATGCAGGGCTTGATCCCAGGACCCTGGGATCATGACCTGAGCTGAAGGCAGAGGCTTTAACCCACTGAGCCACCCAGGCGCCCCTCTACATATTTATTTTGCTCTGTTTCACCAACTCGAATGGCTAACATGCTGCCACTTTGAAGATGAGCTTTTCACATTGGTTCACTCACTGTTTATTAAATGCCTAAAAATAGAATGTGTGGGCAGAATATAAAATTCATGACTTATGAACATTTTCCTTCTTAAAAACTATGTAATGGCCAAATCTGTTAAATTTTTCTTTCAAATTCATTTTATAAGATTTCACAATAACCTATACTGTGTGAAAATTCCTAATAGTGTTATAAAGGCAAACTCTTTTAAGGATAAAATAGTGATGTTCTAACCTTTAAGCTGTGCAAGGACTCTTTCATCATTTAGTAGGATGATTGCACTAAGATAGACTTTTCTCTGTTTCTAGGAATGTCTTCTTTACGCTAACTGCTCTTGTAAAAAATTAACATGCTGTTAGTATACATATTCAATCATGTGCTGAAGATTCAGCAATCAGGAATAATGAGTCCAGGAAATTTTCTAGACTATTCTTCTATTTCTACATCTGTATCTTCTAGGTTAATTTCTTGAAGTGTGGTCCTAAGATGCTGAGTGTTCCTGAGACCCTTTCAAGAGATCTGAATCTACAGAAAGGGAGACAGAGATACAGAGACAGAGAGAGAGAAAGAGAGAGAGAGAGTGTAGTCTCCTTTAATTGTTCTGAGCAGTCATTTCATAGTTTTCACTGTAGTAGTCTGACAAACCTTTCGTAAATTTATTTCCTAAGTGTTTTATGTTCTGACACTATTGTAAATGAATTTTTAAAATAAATTTTCCACGGGCGCCTGGGTGGCTCAGTGGGTTAAGCCTCTGCCTTCGACTCAGGTCATGATCCCAGGGTCCTGGGATCGAGCCCCGCATCAGGCTCTCTGCTTGGTGGGGATTCTGCTTCCCCCTCTCTTTCTGCCTGCCTCTCTGCCTACTTGTGATCTCTCCCTCTCTCTCTGTCAAATAAATAAACAATAAATAAATAAATAAATAAATAAATAAAATTTTCCAGTTGTTTGATGCTAGTGTGTGAAAACACAATTGCTTTTTATGTGTTGGCTTATATCCGTGACTTTGCTAAACCCACTTATTAGTTGTATAGCTGTTTTTGTAAGTTCCTTAGTATTTTCTATTTAGAAAGTTGTTATCTGTGAATAGAGACAGTTTTACTTTCTCTTTTTTGACATTCACATATTTTCTTTGTCTTGTCTTATTGAACTACATAGGAGTTTTGCCAGTCTCTGGACTTTATATAAATGGAATCGTAAACTATACACTCTTCTCTGTTTGTTCCTTCCATCCTTTCATATGCTTGTGGTATTCTGTATGTTGTTGTGATCAGGTATACATGACTTTCTCGTATCCCAGTGTATGATTATGTAGAAGTTTACCCATTCTATTGTTCATGGGGTGCACATCTTTAGCTTAAGGTGATAACAAAGAGTGCATCTATGAACATTCTAGTACACATCATTTACTGAACATACCTATGCATTTCTGTTGTGTATTTACCGAGTTGAATTGCTCATAGAGTATAGGGTATGTTCTTTGGTTTCTTTGTCCCTGTATCTACCATGTGTTTATTTTTCATATTAAACCAGAAGTCAGTCTTGTTCTTCTCTTTCATTTCTTTGCTCCTTTCATCTGCTCATTAAGACTTTGGTCAGAGAACAGAGAGATTTCTTCATTGCTCACCTGACAAAGAGGAGCATGATTTCATCTCTCCCTGGCTTCTTCCTCTTGACTTTGTTTCCCTCTCCCACAGGCTCTATGCATGGGTCCTGCCCCAGGCTCTCAAAACTTGTTTCCTCAGGGATTTCCTGGTTCTACTTTTATTCCTTCTAATCTGTCTCTGTAGGCACGAATTCAAAGAGAACTATTCCTACTAAAAAACTGACTTAACTGTAACCAAACTAAAGCACATGTCTTTTTGGCAGTCGTAGGCATTTGAAAGACCCAAGCAGTTAGGCCTGGAGAAATCCTCTCACTCAGCTGGGAATTTGGTTGCTCCCTTGCTCTTTGCTAATGGCCAAATAGTTGGTCCCATGTAGAAGGAAGGCTGAGGGATGAAATATCACACAGATGGTTTCACAACTTGATAACCACAGAAGGATTTGGAAGAAAATCCCTGCTAATACTAATATTGGAAGATTACTGGAAAGGTTCACTTACCCCTACTTCATCTGTAAACTTTTTTCTTAAGAATCATTAGCTATCCAAAATGTAGTATCTATCACTTTACAAAGCATTCTTAAAATTCTGATGAATATTAAATTTTATTCTAATTGAAATCAGAATTACAATTATAAAGATACAAAATGGACCCCATTGTAAAATAAAGAATGCTAAAATAAATGCTTTTAGATTTTATGTATTTTCTAAGCCCTAAAAAATGATAAGCCTTTTTTTTAATTTAGGATTTGTGAGATAAAGAAAACCTAAAGTTTGATCCTAATACAATTGATGCATACCAGCTGGGAGCTGAGCCTATCTGAGCCTCACTTTCCAAATCTGTAAATGGGAATAAGAAAGCCTATTATAGTGTTGTTGTCAGACATATATAAGAGCATGCTACTTTGATGTGGCAAGTCTGTAAATGATTTTCTATTATAATCTCAAGAATATCAATTCAAGATTCAAGCCTGTTTGCCTTTTAAAATTCACCATCAGTAAAGAACAACAAAAGAAATCAAAACAACTCTATGTAAGCAAAGTTGATACAGAAAGGACCACTGAAATATTTTCGCCACAGGAAAATTTGTTCCCAAATTATATATGTTCATGTGCTTAAAGGGAAGCTTTTATTTAGCATTTAGGGTTTATTTGGCTTTTATAAAATCCAAGGCAAAAAAAAAAAATCTCTTTCATGACACTCAATGAAAACAATGCACGAATGACTTTAAATATTTATAGAAAGTTTAGTGGAGGAAGTGAGCTAAACCAGGGAAGGAGTTCCTCTGGAGACCTCAAAAGAATGTTTCAAAGCCATGCCAGTGTACCTCTACCCTGAGAAGAATAGGCAGCTAACCACATGCTTTTGTTTCCCCAGGGAGAAATTGGCTGTGGCCCGGCTGCAGCGAGAAGTTGCCCAAAGAGGAAGTGAGGGGGCCATGGTAAGTGCTGGCTGGTCTCTTCTGATCTTGCACCTCTCTTCCAAAGGTCTTGAAAGGCATTTTGTCTCCTTAAGGACATCTAAGGAAAATATTTGCTTGCAGCAAACTTAAGGATGTATTGGTAAATAATGTGTTTTTTCCTAATGCAGTTTGCCATTTGCAGACAGGGAGAGAGGGAGGGAGAGGGGAGAGGAAGGGTGGTATTAATTGAGAAAAAGAACTATCTGAGCTTTGAAGAGGATGTTCAAACATTCAGACTAGTTATATGGCTTTATTTCCTGGAGACCCAGGCTTCCAGCTGTGAGCAGAGTGTCAGTAAATGAGCAGTGTTGTGTTCTCAGCTAAGAACGGTTCAGCATAGCTCTAGCCTCTCGTTCTTTGAACTTAGAAACAAACAACCTAAGAGAAAATGAAGATGTTTGCTAATGTAATTGTCTTCTATCCTTTTCTTTCTCTGCACTGTTGCAGTGTGTTTCTCCCTGTCCTTCACCGTGTGCCATTCAGAAAATGGATGTTTCCTTGTGTTTTGAATTATACTAAAAATCAATATGGTTCTTTTGGTCCATAGCAACTTCATTTTATAGACTTTCTTTACAAAAGTCTCTGCCTGTGTGCCGCTCTAACATCAGAGATGACTGTCTGGGGTCCCAGGGTTGCAGACATGTGTGGATTTAACTGCTGCTGCTACCTCTGAGCCAAAAAGAAAGAAAAATAGAATACCAATTTTTTTTTTTCTCACTTAAGACAAAACAGAGGCACAGGTGAAATTTTTCAGCACAAGAATTATATTTTTTAAAAAAAAGAGAAGTGACACATTTTCAGGCCCTGCAGACTGCTTGTTTGATTTCATGAGAGTTAATTGATGAGCCATCCGCTGAAAAGAATAAGAAATTGGTAAAACATGCTGGCCTCACACTTCTTTCAGGGAGGATAAAGGTGTGGAGCAAGAGGCTGAATGTTTAATGGGCTCTGGCGTGGTGCAGTGGCCTTTGAGCATGCTAAACTACTTAGGTGGTCACACTGTTTGCAATTCTAGTGATCTTAATGCAGTGAGAATCTTAAATGTTTAAACAATAGGAAACAACTGCTCACAAGCATCTTTGAGCAGTGAAACAGAAATAGGTTGGAGAAAATGAACATTTAGTCACATAGTGAACTAAAAATGCCCAATCTGGACTTTGGTGGCATTGGGATATGTGTATGGGCTAGGCCATTCTGTGATGTTTTAGTCTTTTGTTTTGGGCTAGCTCCTGTTGTACACGGTGAATGTTAAGAAGTGACAACTTTTCTAGGCCTCACATATATATATATATATTTTCTAGACCTCAATTTTTCCCATCTTCAAAATGAGGAGGTTGGAATTTTATGATTCCATTAACTTAGTGGATCACGCCACTGAACATTTGTTATGTGAAGTTTTTATGATAGGGAGCTTTTCCTCATAATAGCTAAATGCTACTTAAGCTCATAAGAACAGGCCTCTAAAGAATGTCTCTTTCTGACTGCCAATGAATGGATCTCAGCTGAAGTAATCTCAGGCATATAACTGTAGTCTTTAACAAGATAAAAACCCCTTTAGAAACATGTAATAATTGTTCAGCATCAGAAATACCCAGAAAAACACAAGGACACAAAAAGATTACTTTCATTCCTCAAAAAACAACTTTGGAAATGTTTTCAGTATTTTTTTATTCTTATTTTAGTTATGGTAATGAAAAATCACACTTAACGTGTTGGTTGATTTAACAAGCATTTATTGAGCACCTTCTCTGTGCCTCACACTATCCTAGGCCCTGGGGAAACATCAGTGGGGGGGGGAAACGAGCAAAAACCTGAGAGCTTACATTCTAGCAGCTATGGAGACAAGACAGATGTTGGAATTATTTAGAGTGATAGGTGGTGGAAATAGCTTTGGAGAAACAAGATCAGGGTAGGAGAGATTGGGAGTTCTAGGGCATCACTATTTTAAATAGAGTCTCATAGAAGTAAACCACTGAAAAGTTAGTATTTGAGCAAAACTTGAAGGAGGCAAAAGAGTGAACTCTGGTGATATCTGGGAGAGGATCATTCTAGTCTGAGAGGTCAGCATACAGAGGATTGGGGTGCCTGAGGAAAAGCCTGGAGATAGGCTGGCTGGGGGGTAGTTGGTGGGGAGAGGGTGAATAGTAAAAGATACAATCAGTGAAATGATGGAGGACAGAGGGGTAAGCCAGGGGTCTCTGGCTCACGCTGTGAGTGATAGGAGCCATTGAAAGCAGTGACATGATGTGATTTACTACTATTCATAGAACTGTTTACCCCCTTCCATAATTTATCACATCTCAACTCCTTAGGGACACCATAAGCTCTGATTTTCATTAATGCCTTTTATTTTGTTTCTTCTCCCTCTTTCTCAGTGTTTTTCTCCTCTTTACTTACCTCTGAGTTTTCTACTTAATTACATGCTTCAGCTTTTCTGCTCCTTGGATTCATTTATTTCTGAAGTCCTGATTCTTTCAGTATCTGACAGTTCTAAAGTCAGGCAGTTCTGTTTATCCTCTAAATTTGATTCTTGCTGGTACAAGCCCAAAACGTTAGTCATGTCTGTAGTGGAAGAGAAAAAGAGTTCATCACAAGCACATCACATTGTTGAAGACTACTATTTACAGTAATCTTTATTTTTATCCACAGGAAAGGAAAAATGGTATGGAAAGATAAGTATTTTGGAAAAAAAAAACATATAGTTGAGGAAGGTATTGATTTTTAAAATCATCAGTGAACATTTTATAATCAGAGTCTTTAATGTAAAATGCAAATTTTAAAAAATTTGACTTCATGCAATAAATCTCTTTACTTATAAGTTTTAAGATAGTATTCAAGGGACACCTGGGTGGCTCAGTTGGTTGAGCAGCTGCCTTCGGCTCGGGTCATGATCCCGGCGTCCTGGGATCGAGTCCCACATCGGGCTCCTTGCTCGGCAGGGAGCCTGCTTCTCCCTCTGCCTCTGCATGCCACTCTGTCTGCCTGTGCCCGCGCTCTCTCTCTCTCTCTCTCTCTCTGAAAAAAAAAAAAAAAAAAGAGTCATCTAAAAAAAAAAAAAAAAGATAGTATTCAAGGCATTTTTGAAAGGTTTATTTTATTTTTTAATGTACTTTTTATTTTGGAATAATTTTAGCCTTAAAGGAAGTTTCACATCTCTATCCCCTTGATCTTGTTTTCTAATGTTAATGTCTTCCATAACTATGACTTAATTTTCACAACTAAGAGGTTACCCTTGGCATGTTGCTCTTAACCAAACTTCAGATTTTATTAGAATTTCACCAGTTTCCCCAGTAATTTCCATTTTATAATCTAGGATTCAATCCAGAGTACCACATTTCATATAGAGAGATTGCTTTTTAAGGGCTAGTTGATACAGACGTGGGGATAAAAAGACTGAGCTTGGGAGTGAGGCAGGTCTGGATTCAAAGTCCATCTCTGCCAGTAGTAGCTATGTGGGCTTGGGCACGTTACTAGTTTTTATCAGTTCTGCCCGTTCTTTTGTTCTGTTGACCTAAGTATTTATTTGGAAAACCTTTCTTTCAATAATTAGATATTTCATATTTGTTTCCTTGGTTTTTGACTCTTTCATGAAATAACTCACTATTGTTTTTATACTTACTTTTATTATTTTTCAAAAACTGCTGTAAAATCATTTTGTCTTCATTCTGGGAGATTCTGTTTTCTCTTGGACTCCCTAACACTGGTTCAGTTTACATATGAAATCTGTTCTTTCCTTAAGACTTTAATGTCATCTTAAATTTGACTATATAAAAAAAGGCTCATTCTACCCCACGAATAAAAGATACTCATTATCATTATCTTTTTAGAAAATATATAGTTTTTTTTTCTTTCTGTCAATCTTGGCATCATCTAGATGGAATTAAGTTAGTGTGAGGTAAGGATCAAAATGAATATTTTCCCCAAATCATTTGTTAAATACTCTAAACTTTACTGTCACCTTTACTGTATTCCAAATACCCATGTTAATCTACATGAGTTACTGGACTGCTTATACTTTTCCATTAACCATTATTGATTCTTATAAGATTCTGAATTATTTTAGTTACTAGAAATTGATAGTTTACTTAACATTTTGTAGGCTAGATTCCTTGTGAGTATACTTTTCCTCCAAACTTGCAAAGACAATTTTATTTATGAATAACAATAAGACTTTATGAGTTAAAATGTGTGTTTAGATTTTAAAAATACTAAAGAACATTTTATATGTATTTATCACACAACAAAATATTGTAGTGAGTACATTTCAACATGACAGGGAAACTGGCTTAAGTATATTTGCTGTTTTCTTAAACTGATATTAAATTTTTAGAAGAATATCACTTGTGCCACTGTTAACTTTGTTTTATTATCAAGGAGGTATTAATGTCTACAGAACACTAATGTTCTTCCAGGCATAATTTTAAAAATGCTTTGGCTAATTATACAAAATCTTAGATATGGTTACTTTTCATCTCACTGGGTAATTTCTACTTGGGAAAAAGAAAACTATTAATTATTGATTTCTCATCTCAAGGCACTAGGAAAGGAAACAGAGGAAGCCCATTTTCCCTGTTGTAAGATTCCCTTTTTTTCTGCCTCGAGATATCCAGACATTGCCTGGATATTACCATACTGACCCTTAGCTAAATCCATTATCATACCCTCCCCCCCCTTTTTTTTTTCTCACAATGATCTTCCTTCCAAGGAATAATGGGATTGAGACACTGGCAGAATAGGAATTTGAAGAAAAACAGAAGAGTTTGAGAAAGTAAGAAGATCAGAATCCTTGGACCCTCTGTGACATCCTTCCTGGAGGACAAGGCAAACTCATGGCCCCGGAAGCCCTCACTACATCTTGCTCATTCAGAGCCACAGTATGGATAGCCAGCTATGGTGCTAACAATGGAGTTGGGGGGTTGGCGATACAAACTTGGGGAAGAACATGTATAGAACCTTCACCTCTGTAGTACAGTGTTCAATACCTATTATTTAAACAAGAAGAGGTCATTCCTCTTAACTTAAGAGACACATATGAAAACAGGATCATTGCACGCAGTACAGGTGACATAGCCTTGGTGAACTATCATGGTTTTGCTTAGTGCCCTTCTTGACATTGCTGAACAGCTGTATAGATAACTGTAGAGTCTGAACTCTGACAGACAGAAGACTTCCAAGAAGGGGAATTCAGAGTTTGGAAACCCAGGAGTAAGGGAGCATAGAGCCATTGTCTCTAGGAATGCCAATTCTTACTATTAGTTTTCTTGGGGTCAAGATATGGTTTTGATAGAAGTTTGTTGTTCACAATAGCCCAGTAGATCATACATCTGATTTTCCATCTGGAGTCAAAGGTATGAGGTTAGATTGGGAGCAAGGTGAATTAAGTGCTTCTTTTTCCTTTTTAAAAAGATATAGTTAACAAAAAATATTGTATTAGTTTATGATACACAACACATGATATGGGTGTATATATAGTGAAATGTTACCACAGTAAGTCTAGTTGACATCCATCACTATTCATAGTTCTAAATTTTTTTCTTTTGATGAGAATTGTTAAGATTCTCTTAACTTGAAAATAAAAAATAAAGTATTCTTAACTATAGTAATCATGCTATATATTATATTCTGAGGATTTTTTTATTTTATAACTGGAAATTTGTACCTTTGACGACCTTCATCCATTTCACTCATCCCCACCTCTGGCACCTGTTAGTCTGTTGTCTGTACCTATGATTTCATTTCATTTTTTTAAAGATTTCATAAATAAGGTCATATGGTATTTATCTTTCTCTGTCTGACTTATTTCACTTAGTGTATTGCTTTCAAGATCCATCCACATTGTTGCAAATGGCAAGATTTCCTTCTTTTCATGGTTGAATAATATTCCACTATATAAATATATATACTCCATTTTCCTTATCCTTTCCTCTGTTTTTGGACACTGAGGTTATTTGCATAACTTGGCTATTTTAAATAATGCTGCAGTGAACGTGGGGGTACAAATATCTCTTCATGATAGTGATTTTATTTCCTCCGAATAAGTACCCAGAAGTGAAATTGCTGGATCATATGGTACTTCTATTACTAGTTTTTTGAAGAACCTCTGTGTAGTGGCTAAACCAATTTACATTCCCACCAACAACACACAAGAGCTTCCTTTTCTCTACATCATGGACGATTTTTATGTCTTGTGTATAATAGTCATTTTAATACTGTTTGTTATTGTGAGGTGGTATCTCATTGTGGTTTGGGTTTATACTTCCCAGGTGAAAGTGAGGTTGAGTACCATTTCATGTGCCTATTACGTATCTGTATGTCTTCTCTGGAAAAAATCTTTATTCAGCTCCTCTGCCCATTTTTTAAATTGGATTGTTTTTTATTATTGAACTGTTTGAGTTCTTCATATGTTTTGGATATTAACCCTTCATCAGGTAAATAATTTGCAAATACTATTTTTCCATTCAACTGTAATTTTTTTTTTTAATTTCTCTTTCTGGTCACCATTAGCACGTTGAAGTATAAGTGCTTTTTGAAAAGCTGTGTTTTTAGCAGTATGGAAAGCGTGGACTTGTCTCTTGTGCTAATATGTTGATGTTAGAAGCAACCACTTCAGTTGAGTTTTAAGTATCATCCAAAGAAGAGAAACATCTGGGATGACACATCATTCACAGTGCTTATCATTGGCTGAAATATATCCACATTATATATCTGGAAAAAGAGCCAGAACTTTTTTATTTTTTTCCTTATAAAAGCCAACTTAGAAAGTCATACCTACTTGGCTTTTAATTTACTAAGAGTTTAAAATGGTAGGTGTTAAACTTCAGGACATATTTCTGTATATATACTAAATTTTGGAAATAGGCCCTGCATACTATTTTGTTCATTTACTTTTTCAACATATCTAGCAGAGAATATAATGAGGTCCTTACTTTCATGAAATGTAAAAAGAAATCAAATACTTATTATACAAATATATCAGTGTCCTACTTTGCATGATCTCTTTTCAGTCAGTAGTATCAGAAATCAATAACAAAAAGTCTTTTGAACAACTTTGAAGATTAAAATATAATATTTTAAGTAATTCATTTTTTAAAGATTTTATTTATTTATTTGACGGTGAGAGAGAGATCACAGTAGACAGAGAGGCAGGCAGAGAGAGAGGGGGAAGCAGACTCCCTGCTGAGCAGAGAGCCTGATCTATGAGGGGCTCAATCCCAGGACCCTGAGATCATGACCTGAGCGGAAGGCACAGGCTTAACCCACTGAGCCACCCAGGCACCCCTTAAGTAACTTATTTTTAAATTAAAAGTGAACTTTGGGGGCACCTGGGTGGCTCAGTGGGTTAAAGCCTCTACCTTCGGCTCAGGTCATGATCCCACAGTCCTGGGATCAAGCCCCACATTGGGCTCTCTGCTCAGCGGGGAGCCTGCTTCCCTTCCTCTCTCTCTGCCTGCCTCTCTGTCTACTTGTGATCTCTGTCTGTCAGATAGATAAGTAAAATCTTTAAAAAAATATATTAAAAAAAGATAAAAAAAATAAAAGTGAACTTTGAAATATTTAAACTCAGTGACAGTGAAAGCAGTACTTTTGAGATGCAATCAAATTAATACTTAGAGTGAAATGTATTAAATGAAATGCATGGAATTGGCAAAGAATAGATTTTAAATTGATTAATCATCTAATCAAATAGTAATAAAGAATAATAAAATGTACCTAAATAAAGAAGAAGAAAGAAATAATGAAATAGAAATGAGTGAAGTACAAAATGAAGAAATAGCATAAAATACTAATTTCTCTATTTACAGATAAAAGTGATAAGACCATTGGAATATGTAAACACTGGGTATTTGATATTGCATTATTAATATTTAGGTGTACTCTTATTATTATGGTTGTGTGTTTTAGAAAGAGTCCTTACTATTTAGAGATATATGCAGGAATATTTACCAGTAAAATGACTAGGTTTTTCTAGGTTTCTGTGATGTCTAGCTTTACTTAAAAATAATACTGAAAGAGGGAATTTAGTCATTTAGAGGAAACAAAATTGGCCATATTTGGTAACTATAGAAGTTGAGGATTTATTGTCTTTCTTCTTACTTTTATAAATGTTAAAGAATTTTTGTTTAAAGTTTTTAAATATCTTCACCCTAAAAGACTATCAGGCTTTGATGATTTTACAGAGTTCAGCCAAACTTTAGTGAAGGAGATACTGTTTTACACAGATAGGGGCTGAAAAAGAAAGTGAGGGAATTACCTTAGGGTATTGTTTAAAAATAAGCTTTTATTTTTAGAACTGTTAAATGTTTCCTCCCCACCCTCCAAAAAAATTGCAGAGATAATACTGAGAGTTCCCATATGTCCCATACAGTTTCTCTAACTCTTAACATCTTACATTACTGTGATACATTTGTCACAATTAATGAACCAATATTGGTACATTACTATTAACTAAACTCCACAATTATTCAGATTTCTCTAGTTATACCTTATGTCCTTTTTTCTTTCAAAATCCCAGTCAGCATACACAGTACATTCAGCTGCATGTCTCCTAAAGTTCTTCTTGTTTGTGATAGATTCTCAGACTTTCCTTGCTTTTGATGAACTTGGCAGTTTTGAATACTGGTTAAGGAATTTTTGGGATTTGTCTCATTGAGATTTGTCTGATTTTTTTTTTAAAGATTTTATTTATTTATTTGACAGAAGAGAGAGAGATCACAAGTAGGCAGAGAGGCAGGCAGAGAAAGAGGGGGAAGCAGGCTCCCTGCTGAGCAGAGAGCCCGATGTGGGGCTCGATCCCGGGACCCTGAGATCATGACCTGAGCGGAAGGCACAGGCTTAACCCACTGAGCCACCCAGGTGCCCCTGTCTGATATTTTTTTTAAATGACTAATTTTTAAAAGGTAGACCACAAATTAAAGTGTCATTTTCACCCCATCATATCCAGGTTACATATTATCAATATAACTTATGATTGTTGAGGTATATGGTTGACATCGTTGAGGTAGGGTTTGCCAGGTTTCCACCATGAAGTTTCTCTGCACCCACCGCTTTCCCTACTCTACTCGCTGGAAGGAAGTCAAAATGCATAGCCCATACTTTTGGATTGTTGAGATGGTTCCACCTCCTTGAGGGTGAAGTATCTATATAAATTATTTTGGATTTTTCTGCATGGTATTTTTGTCTCTTTTTCCCCATTATTTTCAGTCATGTACCTATATTAAGAATATATTGATGTTTACTTTATATATAGGCTTATCAACCAATATAAACTATTTTATTGCTGAAATTGTTCAAGCTTGGGGCATTAGGAGCTACTTTCATTGGCTCCTGTGCCCACTGACACAGTGCTATCATTGTTTTTGTTGGTTTGTTATTTCTTCTCTTTTTTCCCCCAGTTTTAGTGAGATGTAATTGACACACAACATTGTATAAGTTTGGGATATACAGCATAATGACTTGACTTACATGTACTGTGAAATGGTAACAACAGTAGGTTCAGTTAACATCTATCACCACATACAGATATTATTATATATTTTTTTCTTTGTGATGAAAACTCTTAGGATCTACTCTTAACTTGTGTATATTATATAGCAATGGTAACTATAGTCATCATGTTATACATTTTTCTCCAATACTTATTTATCTTATAACTGGAAGTTTGTGCCTTTGACCACTTTCATCCCATTTCACCCTTGCTGCCATAATCACAAATTTCATCTTTTATTCTTCAAGTCTTTTTAAATCTCAATTCCACATATAAGGAAGATTATGTAATATTTGTCTTTCTTTGTTTGACATAACTTTAATTAGCATAATTAAATTTAATTAGCATATTCTCAAGGTCCATTGATATTGCTATAAGGGGCAAGGTTTCCTCATTTTGTTTAATACATTATGTATATTCATTATACATAATTCATAATTCATTATGTATATAATGAATCCAACACATTATATATATGCATTTATATATACACAGACATATGTGCATACATATATATATGTATATGTATGCATGCCACACTTTATCCATACATCCATCAGTGAACACTTAGGTTGTTTCTGTGTCTTGGCTATTCTAAATAGTGCTGCTACGAACATGGAAGTACACATATGTCTTTGACATAGTGATTTCATTTTTTTATGTATATTCCAAGAAATGAAACTGATAGATCATATGATAGTTGTATTTTTAATTTTTTTGAGGAAACTCCATGCTGTTTTTCATGTAGCCACACCAGTGCACATTCCCACCAACAGTGCATGAGAGTTTCCTTTCCTCTGCATCCTCGCCAGTGTTGTTGTCTTTGTCTTTTCAATGCTAGCCATTCTAACAGGCATGAGGTAGTATCTCTACTGTTTTCATTTGCATTTCCCTAATGGTTCATTATGTTGAACATCTTTTCATGTACCTGTGGACTACTTATATATCTGCTTTGGCAAAATGTCTGTTCAGGTCCTTTGCCCATTTTTTAAAGTTTAATTTTTTGCTCTTGAGTTTTATGAGTTGCCTATATATTTTGAATATTAACCCCTTATCAGATATGTGATTTGCAAATATTTTTAATCATTGCATATATTGTCTTTTTCTTTTTCTTTTTTTTTTTTTGGTTGTGCCTTTTGCAATGTAGAAAATTTTTAGTTTATCATAGTTTTAGTTTATCATTTCTTTATTTTTCATTTTGTTGTTTGTGCTTTAGGTGCCATATGAAGACAATTGTCAAGAGTCATATGAAGGAGCTTTTTTTTTTATGTGTTCTTTGGGTAGTATTGTGGTTTCGGGTCTTATATTTCAGCCTTTAATCCATTTCATGTTAATTTTTGTGAGTAGGAAAGATAGGGTTCTAGTTTGATTCTTTTGCATGTGAATATCTGATTTACCAGCACTGTTACTGAAGAAACGGTCTTTTTTCCACTGAGTATTTTGGCTTCTTTATAAAATTAGTTGACTATATAGGCTTAGGTTTATTTGTGCTCAATTCTGTTTCATCAATCTGTGTGTCTGTCTGTATGCCAGTATCATACTGTTTTAACTACTATGACCTTATGATATAGCTTGATGCCTCCCACTTTATTCTTCATTTTCAGGTTTGCTTTGGTTATTTGGGTTTGTTTGTTTGTTTTGTTTCCATATAAATTTTAGGATCGCTTTTTCTATTGTAAAAGATGCCATTGGAATCTTTATAAGGATTGCATTGAACTACAAATGGGTTTTAGAAATATTGTCATTTTAATAATATTAATTCTTTAAATTTATGAACACAGGACACCTTTTATCCCTCTCTCTCTCGTTCCATTCTTTGTTCCTTCCTTTTTCCTTAGCACTTTTTTAATTTCTGCCATTGCAAGATGCTTTGGTCTCATCTTATATGTTTCCTGCCACGGTTTTAGAATCAGCCATTTCCCTAAGGAGCATTGTTTCCTTTTATGACAAGGGTATTTAAAAACCAAGATACAAGTGCTAGGTGCCAACTCACTTTTATGACGCTTGTTTTTTAAAGCGGTATTTATTCTAGGAATGCAATGATTGCTTAACATCAGAAAAGGGATTAATACAGTTGATAATGCTAATAAATTAAATAGAGAAAATACATTTTCACCAGATACAGAATAAAACATTCGATAAAATTCAACCCCAGTTTATAATTTTTTAAAAGATTTAGTCAGCTAAGAATAAAACGGCATTTCTTTAAGTAGGTAAAAGATGCCCACTGAAAATCTTCAGTAAACATTGTACTTAATGCTGAAAACTCAGAAGTATTCCTTTTAAAATCTGTAACCAGACCAGTATGCCTCCTCTTACTGCTGCTTTCATTGTACTTTAAGATAAACAAGTGATAGGGTCACCTGAGTGGCTCAGTCAGTTAAGCATTTGCCTTTGGCTCAGGTCATGATTCCAGCGTCCCATGATTGAGCCCCACACTAGACTCCCTGCCTAGCAGGGAGACCGACCACTTCTCTTTCTGCCCCTCCCCCTCTGCTCTCATGCTCTGGCTCTCACTCTCTCTCTCAAATAAATCACTTAAAAAATAAATAAATGATATAAGGATTGGAGGGAAAAAAAGCAAAATTTATATTATTTGCAAATAATATTTGTCCAAATAGAAAATCTAACATCCTCTTAAACTTTAAGAAGATTGTTGGATATAAAATGAATATACAGAAGTCAATAGGAATTGAACACATCAATTATCAACTCTTAGTGTGGTTTTAAAAGATAGTACTTAAAGTCATTTTTTTTAAATGTATATAGGAATAAATCTAGAATGGTGACACCAGGGTGGTTCAGTTGGTTAAGCAGCCAACTCTTGATTTGGGCTCAAATCATGATCTCAGTGTCTTGAGATGGAGCTCCAAGGTCCAGCTCAGCATGGGAGTGGAGCTTGCTTAAGACTCACTCTCTCTCTCTGCCTCTCTGCCCCTTTCCTGTCACTCATTCTCTCTCTCATAGAAAAAAATCAATATTCTTATTCTCCTTTCTTGGTGACCTCAGATCTGGCCCATGGTAAGATTTGATTAAATGTCCACTTTCCTTTTATTCCAAGTCACATATTGGAGATAGACTATCTATCAGGAAACTTGGAAACTATTCAGGGTTTTTTTCTGTTTATCAAACAAGGCCGGAATTTCTGAAGACTACTTAAGCATAAAGAAGGGTCTCATAGTCCTTTGTGAGGCTAAAATGGCCTTCTTCGATTCTGTATTTTGTGTTTGAAAGGGGAACAGAGAGGTATAGAACACCATGAAGCAAGTACCTTCTCTTCTCCTTATACTTTTAAAAATTGAAGCAAAATTTATATAC
Organism: Taxidea taxus jeffersonii; assembly: GCA_003697995.1. Classification (NCBI taxonomy): domain Eukaryota; kingdom Metazoa; phylum Chordata; class Mammalia; order Carnivora; family Mustelidae; genus Taxidea; species Taxidea taxus. The sequence continues at coordinate 17,504 of RCUC01143534.1, read as the reverse complement.
AATGAAATGTACATATGTCCAATTTGATGAGTTTAGACAGATGTATTCACTTATAGTGCCTACACCCTGGTTGAGACATAGAATATTTTTATTGCCACAAAAAGTTCCCTCTTAACCCTTTACAGTTATACCACCCCCCTCTGGTATACTTGATATATTCACACATTATTTTTGCCTATTCTTCAATTTTATATAAGTGTTATACAGTATGTATTCTTCTGTGTTATATTTCCTTCAACATTTGAGATTCATTCATGTATTGTGTGTCTCAGTAGGTTTTACTTGTTTCTTAATAGCCAATTAGTATTTCATTGTATGAATATTCCACAATGAGATCATCCACATTTCCTTTCAATAGATATTTGGATTTTTTTTCCAGTTCGGTCTGTTATAAATAAGGTAGCTATGGAATTCATGAACATTTCTTTTTTGTGGTTATGTCAGTCCATATCACATATGTGATTTTGTAAATACTTTGTCCCATTCTGTAGGTTTTCTTTTTACTTTGATAATTTCCTTTAAAACACCAAAGTTTTTAATTTTGAAGAACTATAATTTATCTGTCTTTTCCTTTGTCACTTTTTGTGTCATATCTAAGAAGGCTTGGATTAACCAAGATCACAAAAGGTTTCCTCTAAGAGTTTTATAGTTTTAGCTCTTACTTTTGGGTCTATTGATGTATTATTAGTTTCAGGGGTAGAATTTAGTGATTCATCAGTTCCATATAACTCCCAAGTGCTCATTACATCAAGTGCCCACGTTAATGCCCATCACCCCATATACCACCCATCTTCCCTCCAGCAACCTTCAGTTTGTTTCCTTGAGTTAAGACTCTCTTAAGGTTTGCCTCATTCTTTTTCAAGACTGTTTTGACTCTTCTAGGCCCTTTGCATCTCCATATGAATTTTAGGATCAGCTTGTTGATTTCTGCAGGGTAAAAAAAAAAAAAAGCAACTGAGATTTTTGGTAGGGATTGCATTGAATTGATTAGATTAGTTTTGTTGACATTTTCACTCCTTATTGATGAAATGTAGAGTACACATTTCTTGTGTCTAATTTTTTCACAGAGTATAATGTTTTTGACATTCATTGATTACATTGTATATAGTAGTAGTTTATTCTCTTATATTGCTGAGTAGTATTCCTTTGTGTAAATACACATACATTATCTATTCTGTAGATAAACTTTTGGGTAGTTTCTAGTTGTTGGCCATATGAATTAAGCTACTGTGAACATTCATGTGTAAATCATTATTATGGGTAAATATTTTTATTTCTCTTGGACAAATACTGAGTGGAACTGCTGGATCTTATGTTAAATGTATGTTTAGTGTATAATAAGTGGTCATTTTGTTTTCCAAAAGAGCTGTTCCATTTCACATTTCCACCAGAAATATATGAGAATTTTGGTCGGTTGACATCCTGGCTGCTATTTGAAATTTTTAGTCTTTTTAACTTTAGACATTGTCATTGATATGTGGTGGTATCTCATTGTGAATTAATTTGCATTTCTTTGATAATGAAAAATTTTGAGCACTTTTACCCACCTATTGTCCCTTTATATGTCTGGTAAATTGTGCTTATTTGAGGGAAATGAAAAGTTTTTTTTTTTATTAATTTGTATGAGTTTGTTATATATTTTGAATACAAGTCTGTTGTCAAAATAGGTGTTGCAGAATTTTTCCCATTCTTTGGTTTGCCTATTCATTTGAAATAATGGTGTCTTTTGATAAGCAGAAGTATTTGAACATAGATAACATTCTATTTATTGGTTTTTTTTTTCTTTCACAGTTGTTTCTGTAATCAGATAATCTTTCCATACCCTATGTTGACTGCAATACCATTTTGGGTTTTTTTTTTTTTTTTTCTCTAGAAGCTTTATAGTTCTGGGTTTATGTTTAGATCTTTGATTCATTGGGATTTAATTTTTGTCTGTGATGTCTTGAGGTTCATTTTTAAAAATACAAATATCTGGGGCGCCTGGGTGGCTCAGTGGGTTAAAGCCCCTCTGCCTTTGGCTTGGGTCATGATCCCGGAGTCCTGGGATTGAGCCGCCGCATTGGGCTCTCTGCTCAGCTGGGAGCCTGCTTCCCCCTCTCTCTCTGCCTGCCTGTCTGCCTACTTGTGATCTCTGTCTGTCAAGTAAGTAAAGTCTTAAAAAAAATAGAGATATCCACATATTTTTTATCATTTTTTTGAAATGACCTCGCATCCTTTTTTGAGTCACTTTGGTGCTGGTTTTGGGAACCATTGCCTCTTATGCACAGCTCTATATTTGGATTCTCACCTCTGTTCCTTATATCTGTTTTTTTCTATCCTTTGCAAATGCTGCCTTGTTCAATTATTGTGAATTTATAATAAGCTCTAAAATGAAGTAGTATAATTCCTTCAACTTTGTTCTTCTTCAAGATATTTTCATTACTCTAAGTCTCTTTAATTTCCATGCTGATATTAGAATAACCTTATCAATTTCCTTAAAACACCTCCTGTGAATGTGTTTGTTCTAGTATTGAATCTTTAGATTAATGTGGACAGAAGTGACATCTTAATAATATTGAATCTTTCAATTTTTGAACATGATGTAAATCCGTTTATTTACATTTCCCTACTACCTCTCAGCAGTAATTTACAGCTGGCAGCTCTTGAACATCTTATTATTAAATTTAACCCTATTTTCTGGGTTTTAGTGTTAATGAAATGAAACTTGTTAAAATTTTTATTGTCTAAATGTTACTAATTCTTTCAGAACTTTAAAAATGGTATTCTACTTCCTTTTGGCTTCCATTATTTCTGATGAGAAATCTTTTTTTTTTCTTTCTTGAACAGACTGGACAATTTCTATTGATGCATCTATCTTCACATTCATAGATTGTTTTTTGGTTGTCTCTAGTTGGCTGAGTCAAACCAGTGAATATTTTATTTTGGTTTTTCTATTTTTCAGTTTTCTATTTTATTTCATTTTTTTAAAATATTTTTCAGTTTTAACACTTTTCTTATTCTTTGTGTCTTCTATTTCTATTTCCACTCTTCCTTTTGAAAGAATGATCTATTTTCTTTTTTAAAGTCTTAAAAAAAAAACATTTCAACACCTGTAGCATCTAGGGGTTGGTGTTTGTTGATTATCTTTTTTCTCATGAGTTGAGATGTTCCCAATTCTTCCTATGTTGGGTAATCTTGGACTGTGTCTCGGACATTTTAAATAATCTACCATGAGACTCTTAGTCTTACTTGAATATGAAGGAGAATGTTGATATTTTTTATTTATTTTAGCTGGTCATTTACCAGCTTAGGGTCAAGCTTCAAGGTCTGACCTGCCTTCTGTCAATTGTGATTCTAATGTTAGTTCATTTTTCATAGTGTTGACAGTACTGTTTTTTTTTTCCCATGTATGCACTGCCCAGGGGCCAGTCTCATTTTACAAGTATTAATAAATATATTCCTAAAATATAAATGCATTTCTCATAGATAAACATAGGAGTTTGTACACAACTTTATAGGATTACTGATTTAACCTTCTTTCTCTCTGTCATTTCTTTGACATTATCTTACCTGCTTCATTTCTTTGTTCTGATCCCTCCTCTGGAAAGCTGAGGCTTTAGTTTTCCTTTATCTTCTGCACACTTTCCATGATTGCATCTGTATTTGGAGTTAGGCCATCAAGATAGATGGAAAAAAGCTGCAGGAATTTGCCTTACACTGTTGTCATTGCAGCTCCTCTGGGAAGAAAGAAGGCTCCCATTCCCTCATAGTTTTGATACCTATTCTGGATCTGAGTGCCATCTGTCTGCTGCACCATCAGGACAGAATTCCCTGGTGCTGGGGAGGAGGAAAGGGAAACGAGAAAATAACTAAATATTAAATATCCCCACTGTGTCTAATACTTATGGACCCCCTCTCCTGCACTTGAGGCCAAAAAGAGAGCTGCTCTTGGAACTTAGTCCATACTTGGTGATCACTTCTGAGTTCTGAGTCATCTTTGATTCCAGGCCAAGTAATATCAGAGAGGAAAAAGTTTTAAAATCACTACTGGTCCAGTAGAACTTCTAATTCTCTTCTCCTTCTCCAGTATACCTGCTATCATTCAGAGTCCTCAAGAACAGTTCTCTGCCTTCTTCCAGGATTTATATTTGCATTCAGTAAAAGATATGGGCTTGAGCATGATGCTCCACTGGGGAGTACTCTTTGCTTCCTAGTCCCACTCTCAGGTTTCTTGTGCCATAAGTGTTACTTCCCACTCTGTTGCCCTGCCCCCCAAATTAGGAGGTTGTATCAGTATATTTGGTGGAGATCTGGAGTACCTGTGTCCTTCGGTCCTCATGTTTATCCACAACATTAGGAAACCCCATACAAATGTCTCTTTTGGTAGTTCTCTCTTAGAGCTATATGATCTTCATCAGTTATCAATGAGTGTTGAGTACTTACTGAAAGCCAAGAGTGTGATGGGGGTTTCTGTGCTCTGCTCTTGGCTTTTAGTAGTCCTTGATATTCACACACTTACGGGACACTCTCTTTCCACTCTTTCTGACCAGTGGTTCCTGCTGAAGTTTCAGTGAAGGCCTGACAAAAGTTGGCAGGTGGTGCAGACTCTTTTTGTATCTGTGACTTCTAAGGATCCTATATAAACACATTAAACATTTATAAACATTTTTTCTAGTTTCTCTAACTCCCATCAATGACAGGTTTCTCTTCCATCCATTGCCCTACTCAGGATGAAAGCTGCCGTAGGACTCTTCATTCTTTGGAAAGAGGGTTTGTCAGCTTGTGGATTTTAGTTTATTCATGTTTCTTCATATCTTTAGCTCTCTAATGAGCTCTTAAAATTTACTTTATTATTTTTTTAAGATTTTATTTATTATTTTAGAGAGAGAGAGAGAGTGCACACAAGCTTAGGGAAGGGCAGAGGAGAAGGAGAGAGAGAATCACAAGCAGACTCCATGCTGAGCACAGAGCCCGATGTGAGACTCAATTTCACAACCCTGAGATCGTGACCTGAGTCAAAATCCAGAGTTGGATAATTAACTGACTGAGCCACCCAGGCATTCCAAGCTTTTAAAATTTATAATCCTCACTCTGTCAGATTTTTTTTTCATTTTTATGGTGGAAACAATGTTATCTTGAAACTTTCTATATTTTATGTTTGATTTTTTCATTAATTTTAAGCTCCATTTGTTAAACAGATATCCTATCTGTATTGAAGTGCTTTTGGGAAATTTGTCAAAAATTATTTTCTAATATCATTAAAATTCAATCTCAAGGGGCACCTGGCTGGTTCAGTTGGGTAAGCATCCAACTCTTGATTTGGGCTTAGGTCATGATCTCAGTGTTAGGAGATCCAAGCCCCTCACTGAGCTCAGCACTGAGTGTGAAGCCTGCTTAAGATTCTGTCTCCTTCTTCCTCTCCCCTGCTCACTCACTCTCTCTCCCCTTCTCTCTAAAAAATAAAATAAAATAATAATTCAGGAAAATTGAATTTCAAAGTTTCTCATTTTCATGATATTCCACGGAGCTATGATGAAGTTTCCCTTTCAAGGATAGTTATCTTGGGTTTCCACATTGGTTAATCTTCACCATTACTTTCACCATTCTTCTGTGGATGAAACAAGGAAAATACTTCCTTAACTATGGAAAATTTGTATCCAGCTGCTTCTAGTGCTTGATAATGGCTCATATAGGAAGACAAAACGATGATAAATGATGTGGAATAAGATGCATTTCAAAGACTGCAGAGGAAGAAGATATTTGTTCAATTATTGGATAAACTTTTTATTCTATTAAAATTGCAATATTTGCTAAGAAAGCACTTTGTTGGTTGATGTGTAAACTGAGGCACATAGCTCTAAAATACTGACTAACTGGTTAACTTCGAGTACAGAATAACCACTTGTGAACCCTTTCAGAGAAAACTAGTGTCTCTTCTAGGTCTCGTGTGTGTGTATGTGTGTGTGTGTGTTTAAAGCCTTAGAAAATTAGTCACTATTTTTACCCTCAGGGCATACTAATACGAACGTTATGTATATATGTATATATAATTGTTTAAATATGTACCAAATTTAAAAGCAGTTAATTAGGGTCAGGTTACCCTTATCAACTGTAACTTGAACACCAAACCACTTTGTAAGTAGGAAATCTTGAGTAAGCTTAATTGTCTCCTAAAATATATTGGTATTTTATGCAAACTGTCCTTTAGATACGATTTAGAATTAGTCTTTGGAATTAGACTGCAAATTAGATTTGGGATTTTTATAATCAAAGGATAAAATCAAATGCCGTGTGACTCAGAGGATACAAATAAGTGGTTAGCTTTTAGTTATTTACTTTCCTTTACAAATTTAATAGAATAGAATTGATAATCACTAAAACACACTGATTTTAAGGTATTTGAAAAGAATTGAAAGTGTTTTCATGTAAAAATCAATAATTTCTCTAGCCATTTTTAAAATTAAACTTTATTTTGGGAGAAGTACATATTCCTATGAAGTTGTGAGAAATAATGGAGAGAGATCCCAGTGTAAACTTTATCTAGTTTCTTCAACTGGCAGTATCTTGTACAATAGTATAAAGTCACAGTATCAATTGGCATTGATAAAGTCAAGATATAAAACATACTTATCACCATATGGATACTTCCTGTTATCTTTTTATGGCCACATCCATTCCTTCTTGCCCTCCACCCACTCCTTAACCATGGCAACCACTAATCTGTTCTCCATTTTCATAACGTTGTCATTTCAGGAATATTATAAATAAGCAGTCATACAGTGTGTAACCTTTTGGAATTGGCCTCTTTTACTCCAAATAGATCTTTGAAGACTCATGCAGGTAGTTGTATGTAACAACAGTTTGTTCCGTTTTATTGCTAAATAGTATGTAGTAAATAGTAAATAGATGTATCACACTTTAATTGTTCACTTTTTATAAAAGATTTTATTTATTTGAGAGAGAATGAACAAGTGAGAGAGAGAGCAAACACAAGTAGGGGGAGCATAGGGAGAGGGAGAAGCAGAATCCCTGCTGAGCAGGGAGACCAACGCTTGATCCTGGGTCCGTGGGATCATGACCCAAGATGAAGGCAGATGCTTAACCAACTGAGCCATCCAGATGCCCCTAATCATTCACTTTTTGAAGGACATCTGGATTGTTTCCAGTTTGAGGCTATTATGAAAAAAGATTCTATAAACATTCATGTACAGGTTTTTGTGTGAATATTTTTCTGGGATAAATACCTAGGAGTTGAAATATGTAGGGTTCCTAATTAGTTTTTTGTTTGTTTTGTTTTGTTTTACCAAACTACCATTGTGTTTTCTAGAGTAGCTGTAGTACTTAACGTTCCCACCAACATGATATAAGTAATCTAATTTCTACATATCCTTGATTTTGTCACTATTTTTTATTTTAGCCATTCTGACATGTATGTGGTGATACTTTGTTAGGGTTTTCATTTGTGTTCCTCTAATGGTCAGTGATGTTGAATGTCTTCCATGTGCTTACTTGCTTTCTATATATAGTCTTAGAAATGTCTCTTCATGTTTTGTTGTACATTTTCTGATTGAGTTATTGAGTATTTTTACTGTTGAGCTGTGGAGAGTCCTTTGCATATTCTACCAAGGACTGCTGGTATGTGCTAGTCCTTTGTTGGATATGTGGTTTACAAATATTTTCTCCCAGGCTGTGGCTTGTCTTTACATCCTCTTTTTTTTTTTTTTTTTTTTTTTTAGATTTTATTTATCCATTTGGGAAAGAGAGACAGAAAGAACACAAGCAGAGGGAGAGGCAGAGAGAGAGGGAGTAGTAGACTCCCCACTGAGCAGGGACCCTGGCATCAGGCTCTATCCTAGGATCTGGAGATTATGACCTGAGCCAGAGGCAGATGCTTAACCGTCTTAGCCACCTCAGTGTCCCTCTTTACATCCTCTTAACATGGATATTTCATAGAACAAAAGGTTTTAATTTGGATGAAATCCATTTTTTTCAGTTTTTCTCAATGGATTGTGCTTTTGATATCAAGTCTAAGAACTGTTTGTTCACCTTTAGGTTTCAACTGTATTCTCCTGTTTTCTAAAAGTTTTGCCATTTTTTCCATACTACATTTAAATCTGTGGTTCATTTTGAGATACTTTGGAATTAAAAGTGAGATGGATTGAAGTTTGTTTGTTTGTTTGTTTTTAGTTTGTTTTTGTTGGTTTGTCTTTTGCCCATGGATGTCCAATTTCTCCAGCACTGGCTGAAGTTTGTGTTCCAATTCAGGATGTGATCTTCCTTGGCAAATTTTCTATGGAGACTAGAAAGTATTTGTGTATGTTGTGGTATTGTTGGACAGGATGTTTTATAAATGTTGATTAGAGCATGTTGATTGATTGTGATGAGTTCCTCTCTATCCTTGCTGATACTTTGTATAGTTGGTTTATCAGTTGTTGAGAAAAGTGTTAGTCTTCAACTATAATTGTGGATGTGTAGATTTACCCTTTCAGTTCTGTCAGTCTTTGTTTCACACATTTTCTAGCTTTCTTGTTTGGTGCATGGACACTTAGGACTACAGTGACTTCTTGGTGAATTGCCCCTTTTATAATCACGTGCTATACCCCTTATGTCTTCTTTCATTTATTGTACTTTGAAGTCTACTTTATCTGATTTTAATATAGTTATTTGGTTATCATTTGGTTAATGTTTGCATGATATATCTTTTTCCATTATTTTCCATTTAATCTATGCCATTATATTATTACATATTGATTTATATTAAATTATTATATTAATATAATATAATTAGGGGGAGGAGCAGAGGAGGGAGGAGTCTCAAGCCAACTTTTGGTTGAGTGCGGATCTTGATATGGGACTCAATCCCATGACCCCAACATCACGACCTGAGCCAAAACCAAGAGTCAAATTCTTAACCGAGTCACCCAGGCACCCCATTATGTGTTACTTTTTTACTGTAGATGGTGTATAATCCAGTCGTATTTTTAAATCTACTTTACAAATTTCTGTATTAAATGGTCTATTAAGAACACTTACTTTCAAAGGAATTTTTGGTATGCTAAGACTTAACTTTGCCCTAGAGTTTTTTGTTTTCTGTTTATTTTGTTTTTCTTTCTGTACTCTATTTTTCCTGCTTTCCTTTAGGCTACTTAAACATTTTTTAGAATTCTAATTTGGTTTTTTATAATGTTTTTAAATTATGTCTTATATAGCTTTTCTAGTGGTTCCTCTAAAGATTACATTATATGTACTTACCAGTCTGCTGGTATTGTCATTTTACTGGTTTAAGTAAAGTACATAAATATTACCTCTTATTATGTCCCTTTATTCTCCCTCATTTAAATATGAGTGCTTTAAATATTTACTCTGTACATATTTAGGACCGTATAACAAAGAGTTTCAATTTTTGCTTCAACTTTCAAACATAATGTAGAAAATTCACTAAGGGAAGGAAAGTCTATCGTATTTATTCAAGTTTTTAATTTATCATGTGCTTTCTTCATGATGGTCTGAGATTCCTTTTTTTAAAATCATTTCTTTTCTGTTTAGAGAACTTTCTTTAGATATTCTTTTAGGGTAGGTCAACTGCAATATTTTCTTTGCAGTTTTCCTTCATTTGAGAATATCTTAATTTCTCCTTCATTCTAACAGAGTTTAACTGGCTAGAGGCTTCTGGGTTGACAGTTCTTTTCTTTAAGGACTAGAAAAACATTCTTGTTTTCTGAATAGATATCTGTTGAAATTCAGTTTACCTTTTAGGGATGGTATCATTTCTCTCTCATGCCTTTCAGTAGTTATCCTTATGCTTTTATTTTCAGAAATTTGACTATAATGTGTCTTGGTGTGGAATTTCTTGGGTTTATCTATGTGGGAGTTACCCAGTTTCCTAAATCTGCAAGTTTATGCTTTTTGACAAATTTGAGAAGTTTTCACCCATTTTTTTTTTCTCTGAGTATTTGTTTAGCCCTCTTATTCTTCTTTCCAGAATTCTGAGGACATGAAAAGTAGACTCTTTATTAGAGTCCCAGACATGCTTAAGTCTCTGTTCAATATTTGTTTTTCAGTCTGTTGATCAGACTGGGTATTTCTCATCACTCTACCTTAATGTACACTGATGCTCTCCTCTGTACTCCATTCTGCTGTCGAACCCACTCACTGGTGTTTTTACTTTGCCTGTTGAATTTTTCAGCACTAAACTTTCCATTTGGTTCTCGTTTATGTCTTTAATTTCTTTGCTGAGCCTTCCTCATTGTTTTCATTTGTTTCAGACATGTTCATCACTGCTTACTGAAGCATGTTTATCATGGCCAATTTAAAATCTTTGTCAGATCATTTTAACGTCTCTGCTTGGAGTTAGCATCTGTTGATTACCTTTTTTGTTCTGTTTGAGATCTTGGTGTTTTGGTATGATGAGAGAATTTTTTTTTTTTAGTGAAATCTGGACCTGCGTGTTGTGAGATGCTAGACCTTTTTTAAACCTTCTGCTTTTCTTGGCTTCCACTGACACTGCCCAGCAAGAGAAGGAAGAAGTTCTGCCTTATTTCATCAGAGGAGGGAGGAAGTCTGGGTTCCCCAGCAGTCTCCATTGATCCCCAAGAGGGCCCTTCTCATTATTGCTGGGCAGAGATTGGAGTTGCAACTCCCTAATAGGCCTTCACTAATATGCCCCCAGATGGAGAGGGCTAGGAGTGCTTTGTTATTGTCCCTCATGACCTCCACAGACACAGGGGGTGTTTGGCCCCTGTACCACTGAGTGATAATGTAAAATGCTGTCTCACTGTCAGGCCTCCTCTGACAGTGTCCCATCAGAGAGTGAGCAGAGGAGGGAAGGTGCCTCCTTAGTGCTGGGTAGAGGTAGAATTCCAGGCTTCCCGGGCAATCTCTACTTACACCATGAGGAGCAGAAGATCAGTTAACCCCAGGCCAGGGTGAATGTCCTGGCCCTCTAGATGGCTTTCTCTGACACTACTTTTGTGGGTTGTTTTGGGGTACTTCATCATAGCCTCACAAGTATGAGAATCTAGACTAGAATAGAAATGGAGAATAGAAACGAAAACCTCAAATATAGATCACTCTTTCACAAACTTGCATAAACTTGTATTCATCAAAACTTGAGATGATAGCTAAAGGGAAGTATAGGATCAAGGCAAAAAGTTTGTTTGTTTTGCTTTGTTTTTAAAATTTGGTTGGCACAGTGCACATTTGCATTCTGAGAACATATGTGTGGTGGCAGAGTTAGGAAAAGTGAGGCCGAGGAAAGGCTTGGGCACCTCATTCTGGATGTCTACTCCCTGTAGCTCACATTTCTCTTTATATTGGGGTGGGGGTGGGGCAGAACAGGGAATGTGATTAAATACTTGTTCTTTGGTACAGTGTTCCCATTTTTTTTTTCTTCTTCTTCTTTTTTTTTTTTTTTTTTTTGTGCACATGGCAGTGAACTCTGTGGGCCTGTATCATTGTTAGTCTAACCAAATGCTGTGATCATGGAAGGATGGCAAACGCCCTTTGTACAGGCCTTTTCTAACATAAGTGTAGGAAAAAAAACCATCCTGTGTCACTAAAATTCTTAGTATTCATTCCATGATTTCCAAACTTCAGGTAAATTGCAACCTGGATTATTTAGCTTACATCCACGATAACTTTTGAAATGTTATATTCATACTGAGAATGTTTGGTCTCATATTCTAAAATATTGACTTCTTAACACCTTTTGGGGGAGGATAAGTTTGATATAATAAAGCTTTCAGCTTACAGAGGGATTAATTATAGAATGTTACTTACATAAACTTAAATATATTTGGGCTTTGGACCCCCGTGGTTGGGGAAAAGGAGTGAAGACTGAACAGCAGGGATGAAAAGATTACAAAGAAATGACTGCAAAGGCAACTATTGTAGGTAGTTACAATTTACTCTTGTAAATCTACATGTAAACTCTATGTTTCTATGGACTTTAAAAAAGTAGTCTTTTTTTTAAAACTATACATACATACACTCATGGCTTTCATATTATTGGTACAGGCTTTTTTGTGACAAATGAAATACAGAATGATTTAGAAATGAATCCATGTTTGGAAAAGGCCATTTCTCATATACATACATGTATATGAAAATATTTTCATATACATGTAGTTTCATGATTTTCATATAAATGTTATTATTTGAACAGGTGAAATGCAAAATGATTTAAAAGTGAATAATTCATTACTTTCATTCATCAGGTGTTTTCTAATGAAATGCTAGAGGAGAAACAAAACTGCTATGACTTAGAAACGTTTCAAGTCGGGAGTCACTGTTAAGCATTTTTAAGCTTGATTCATAAATACCAGTTTAGTTACTAACTAAAGGACTTAGAGTAATATTCTGCCCAAATACCAGATTGTGAGTATAAACCTTAAAGCAGGTATGTTTAGTAAAAGGAACTATTAATTTCAAAGATTCTTAAAGTGATGTTCATGCATTAAAAAAAAAAAAAAAGGAAAAAAGAAAGAAAGGAAAAAAAAGTGGTTCCATCTGTTACCTTCTATTCCTAACAAAAGAAGTGAAGGGGATGGGGGCAGGGAGAAGGAGATCATTTTGATCAATGTCCTTTTAATTCTTGGACTTGGTATAAAATAAATCACAGTGGTATGGCAATTCATTTATAGAGGTTAAAGTGATATGATGTGGCTTTTCATGGTAACGTGGCTTTCACTTGCTGAGCGCCTGGGACTTTGATTTGCCATATTACCTGCTGTGGTTTAAGTGATGCAAAATAATTATTGGGACTTCCTTGTCAGAGTGGCCTATTCCACACCTGCACCCTTTTGTTGGGAGCCCAACGGGGATGCTGGATTTGAGGTCTCTGTTGAATAGATGTCCTCCCTACGTAGTCCTCCTACATCGGATTGATTTATGGATGCATCAGGCTCTTTGTTAGCATGTAAACCCCTAATTAATTTAAAGCCCTCTGTAGAGAAATTAAACTCCTAGTTAAGATTTTTAACAGACTCAGATGGTGCTAATAATGGGAAGCAAGTTCTGTTAATGGATTTACCATGGTCCCTGGCATTCCTACTTCACAATGAGGGCTGGTATACAGAGCTTAGAGTATGCCCTCCAATAAAGAATGGGCTGTCAAGAGATCATTCCATTGTTGCCTGTAACCCAATTAGGCTTATCATTTGAGTTCTAGCTTCCCATCTGTGAGGTGAAAGAGACAGAGGCAGGCACAGACCAGAAGAGACAGGGTAAGGGAAGGTGGAGAATCTGGATTGCATAAAGCTTCAGTCTCAAAGTCAGATCCAGCTGCTAGTGACTCCCAAGCTACTTACTACTGGAGTTGGCTTTGGTCTGGGTCAAAGCAGGAAAATCAAGGCAATTCTCAGAATGTTGTGAGAGTAAATGGATATGAAGCTTTGAGTTGCTACCAAAAGAAATTCTATGTGCTTAAATTGTGAACAACAATAAATTTTAAATGGCTTAGAGATGCAAATGTGACAGATGAAACTATAAATACTTGAAGAAAACAGATTAATTTCTCTCTAACTTTGGTTTAGGGAAAGGTTTTCTAACTATGACTCAAACTCCAGATGCAATAAAAGGCTGATACATTTCACATAAAAATTAAACATTTGTACATGACCGAAAACACTGTAAACAAAGCTGAAAGACAGCTGACAAGCTAGAGCAAAATATTCGCAATGTGTGTCACAGCAAAGGGCTAACATATTTAACATACTAAAAATCCTTAAAATTGAGGGTCAGTGTATCAAAAATCCAACAGAATAATGTGAACAAGCTCTGTGTTGGATTTTAACCTATAGCATAAAATAAATTTCTGTGCGTTCATACTGATGGATGCTAAAAACGAGTGGGCGGAAGTTTAAGGAAAAATAGAATTTGCATAGTCTCAAATGATCTCATCCAGGATATATATCAAGTACAAAAAGAAGATCAACTATACAGTAGAGAATTCTGGCAGGTAACACCTCGATGAAGTGTTGACCATAAATAATTTAACATCACCAGTATTAAGATACACTGGCACGATTAACTGTTTGATATGCTTTGCTGGGAAGAACATATTGTGTGCGTGTCTGTTTGTGTGGTATATTGCCCCCGAATGCATAGCTATTCCAATAATGAGAAAGCATCATAGCACTCAAATTGAGTATGTTGAGGTATATCAAAGGTTATCATGTCAAGGAAAGACTAAGCAATTCCTGCAAGCTAGAAGGAACTAAGGAGACATGACAATAAATGCAACCTGGGATCCTGGGAAAGGGAAAGGGTATTAGTAGAAAATTGATGAAATCCAAATAAGCTTTTTAATTTAGTTAATGCTGTTGCACTAATGTTAATTACATATATTTTTTAATCATGGAAAAATGTGCATATGTACCTGTCTTCTCTCCATTCTCTTTATCCCTTTCCTGGTTTCCAAATTTCCAATAAGTTTATTATATGTTGACATGAATGATGCTTGATGTTTCCATATCCATTTCCTTTCTTCCAGCTCCCCCCAGAGTTGCAATACACCTCTTGATAAAAAAGAACAGAAAATATGACATGCACCCAAGCTGTCTTTGGCAATATGCCACCCCCAGCCTCCTGTCATCCCCACTTCTGGAGAGTTTACCTAATCTTCCCTGAGGCTGTGAGGAAGGCGTCCTCAGAAGCCTAACAAAATAGCACGTAGGTTTTCTCTGGTTGCCCCTGGCATGAGAATGCAGCCCTCTGTCTTCCTGAGCTTGAGCCTTCTGCATGGGAGCACAATGCATTGCTTCCAGCCCTGAAACTCTTTCAAAAAGACATGATAAATCTGAGCTATAGCCTCTAGCAATGGCAGGATTTGTGATCCAGGAACATTGGGATCAGTCATGAGTGAATATAATCCAGCAATCAATGAAGTGTTAAGAGATAAAATGGGGGGGATGTCTAAATGGGTTCTTTTATTTGGAGTGCTAGGATTATTTTTGTTGTTGTTTTATTTTGTTTTGTGTGTGACTACTTCTTAGGCCCCATAGTGCTCAGCCCTTTAGGATTTATTTAGAAAATGGCACATCTGTGCATCATTAATAGAGATTTTTGTGTTGCTGTTGAAATTCATATATGCATAAGTATATGGTGCCATTGTTATTGATGTCTACGTGTTTACCTTTATGTTAAAGAATTATATAGTTGGGGCTCAAGTTTTTATTCCTCATGTACAAAATGCTTTTTCTCAAAGTGTCTACTTGTGAGACTTACTTGTAGATATGTGATGGAAGATAATTTTAGTGTGGGTTTGACCTGATTAAAAAAAAAAAATCAAGGGGCGCCTGGGTGGCTCAGTGGATTAAAGCCTCTGCTTTCAGCTCAGGTCATGATCCCAGGGTCCTGGGATCGAGTCCTGCATCAGGCTCTCTGCTCAGCGGCGAGCCTGCTTCCTCCTCTCTCTCTGCCTGCCTCTCTGCCTACTTGTGATCTCTGTCTGTCAAATAAATAAATAAAATTAAAAAAAAAATCAGGATGTCATACAGGAGTTTGGCATATTGACACGTTTAACATATATATAATACAGAAGTATGTAAATAATGAATAAATATATTTATTAACAGAGAATAACTCTGTTAATAGTAGTTTTTCAAAACAGTGTTTAGTTTTTCTTTCAATCCCTCCATCCATGTAACTTTATAGAAATGTCCTCTTTTTAAGACACCAAGGGAGCAAAAGGCAATTTCTTATTATTTAAATAAAAAAATAGTTATTTTAGTTATTTTAACCTCAAATGCTCTCTTTAAACATAGTCCATGGAGAATTCCCTTATTAATGTTTCATTTTTCCCTGTTCCGAAGCAAGCTTTTCTTTTTTCCTTCTCTTGTTACTGCATTTCACTTATGGACCTCTTCACCCCCATTAGCATTAGTATCGGAATACAGGAACCTTGAAGGGCCTGTCATCTTGTTAGGGATAGTGTGTTGACAAGTATCTCTGGAGCTGCAAGAGAGGGAGATCAATCCCCTGCTCTCCTTTTCAGAGGTTGTTATTGATTCTTGCTTTCTACCAGAAGAGGGAGCCACATTCATTTAAAATCCAAGTTGAATTCTTAGCAAGTTCCAGATGGAAAGCGTGTGGCATAGGTACTCTGAGCATGCTGGACCAGATGTGGCCTGTGGAGTGGGAGAGAGACTGTCTTGGACAATAGCATCAAAGGCTGATGACATGAGGATGTTTTCAGCCCTGTAATGAGTAGATGGCTCCTAATGCTTTTCTTTATTAAAACAACATCAGCAAAAATAAGCAAAAGATAACAAAAGTAAAATTTAAAAAAAAATGCTATATTCTCCAAAGACCCCACATATCTACTCAGTTGGGATTGTATCTCTGTTGGATTAAAAGGGCAGGATCTGTAATTCAGCATGTAATAGCCTACTTTTCCTTACCATTCAACAAAACAACTGTCTCTTCTTTTGTGGGATTGATGTCACAGTATAAAAATTAGTTTGTAGCTGATGTATTATGATTTGAATGCCTTCAAGAACAACCTGCCTCAAGGTTTCCCCCTTTATTTCTCTACCTACCTGCTCAAATGTCTAAAATGCCAGTGTGAAAAATTACTTGGAATATGCCATTTTGCTTCAGAGAGTCTCAAATTGTCATTATTTCCAGCATGGCGATAATTTAATTTATCAAGACCCATTTTGACTGTGTATACTTTTTTATCTGGGTGTCACTAAATGAACATTTATCACTTGTTGTTTGCATATCGTGGCTGTTGTGAATAGTGCTGGAATGAACATGGTAGTCCTAAGGAGATGGTTATGTTTTAAACAGAACTGGAGAGAGGTTATTCCTAAGTTGAGAAGTGTCTCATAGCCAAAACATAAGCAAAAGTGGAATAGGCCACCAATGGAGAGGTATGGAAAGGAAGTTTGGAAAAGAAGAGTACAGGTGGCTTCAGAGTACTCATCCCTGTACCATTGCCCTTGCCCTAGCTGCACAACATAGGCTGTCCATATTCCCTTGTTGCCAGGATGTGGATAGAATTTCTCATTAGAATGAGGCATGATCTATTCCTTCTCTGTTTTTCCCACCTATTATAATAATATGAACGCAGTGTTGAATGAGAAAGTCATAAAAGTGAGGGTGATGCCAGAAGCTCCCAGCCAGACTTTCTTGTTACAGCCGTTGCAGAGTCCTTTGAAAACCCACAGTGATAGCAACCACAATCCACTATGGGTAATGACGACAAGGGCTAATATTTGTGGAACACTTAGTCTTCACAGACTCTACATAGCTCTTTACAACAACCCAAGGAAGAGGCTATTGTTGTTAATACCCCAGTGTACTAGTTCAGAGTACAAGCATCCCAGCTAGGAAATTACAGGGCTGTTTCTGAACTCTCTCTGACCCCAAAGTCCAACTTCCCAACTCTGTTCCTTACATTTTTACAGGAAGTCCCAAAAAGCAATGAACTTATGTATTTCTTCCATATTTCCCCCTCAGGAAATGCCTGTCTTCCAGCCATTTTAAAGAGAACTGCTTTTGCATGAATCTCTGTCACTTAC